>JZKD02S0282213.1:193079-209224 GCA_000966675.3 Picea glauca | reverse complement strand
CCTCACCGCTAAAAGCAGAATGGCAAGGGGTCTCCGGAATGAAGGCTCGGTCGTAGATCTGGGCGGGTGGACTCTGGTCGTTCATATCTGCTCGCTACTTACCTTAATGTGCATTCGCGCCCCAGCTTAAAGCCGACATCTCTTCCTCACATCTCACGGTCATCCCAAACCCTGGATCCTCCGAAAGGATCCTATCCGTTCATTGCTTGTAACGGTTGAGAGGGGTCGAGGAACTATCCTCCGTGTTCCTTCCCCCACATCTACGAGTGTCACAGACTCCGGATCCTCCGAAAGGATCTCAACCATTGATCGATACTAAACCCTCATACTAACAGGAGAGAGTTTGCAAGTCTTAATTTCGGGATTTGTGGGCACAGGGAAGCATGCCTTTCGGTATCCCGAGTGCTGAAATGTCGAAGTGTCAAACATGCCTCATTTGGCAATTAGCCCCCTGGGCTATGCCTTGGTCGATATGACCTCTTCTCATATGACCACAGTTTTATTTTCGTCGGGATTTATCAAGGCGAGAGCCCGACCTCTTTTCAACGGGACTCCCGAATCCCCGATCCCCGATTTCCTGAAACGGATAATCTCTCGACACGTAGCCGCCCGAGATCAGATGGTCCAAAACCGCTTCGGGGTTTCCACCATGGAACATCCTGATCTCTCGTCACTAGAACTCCCGAGTTCTCGATTCTCGATTTCCCAAAATGGGAAATCTCACAACACGTGAACTTCGTCGTTCGGACGGTCTAGATCTATTTTGGGGCTTTCGCCCCTATTCACTGGGGTTTTAACCCTCGAATATCTCCTAACAGATCCAATGGCTGTCGGGTTTTCCAGCCGAGATATGACGGCTTAGACAGGTTCCTAACTTGTGCATTCTCCCACGACTTCCTGGACGTGGAAAAATCAACGGTCCAGATGCTCTCATGGACCTTGGGGATCTACGGTCCCGATCTCTTCGCTACCCACGAAAACACAAAAAGACAAAGTGGTAAGGCATTTAACACCCTACTTTCTCCTACCAATCTAACGGTCATGCGTGACCACAGATTTCCCGATGGGATCTCGTCCGTCGATCAACACCTATTCAAGGTTAAGGCACTTAACACTCCAGTTTCTTCTTTCGATATGATGGTCATGAGTGACCACCGATCTCCCGAAGGGATCTCATCCGTCGATTCGATAATTTATCCTTATGCTGCCATCTTGGGTTTTCAAGAGGATCGTTCCTCCTCGTGCAGGGTTACTAAGGCCTTGCACCTTCACATTCACTTTCCAGGTTCTTGATGGGCTTTTCAAGGAGGGTATCTCTATGGGGAGGTTTACCCAGGGTACTATATGAGGCAGATAAGGCTATCTCTCTTCCGAGAACCAGACGTGAAGTCTGAATTAGATCAATACACATATAAATAACGATTTATGAGAACATAAGCCATAAGTAGTCTTTCCATATAAACATACCACTACCAGTACTAATCAAGACACCATACAGACATTCTTATACTTAAATCATTCACAATTTCACAGCTTATGAGCATAAACGTCAGAATACATATATTTCAAGTTCCTTTTTGTACGTGTGTCACTTAGGAAACCACACCAACAACAAAGGAGAATATCATCAATCCAAATATATTGTTTGTAATTTGTCCAAAAAACTTTAAAAAGGCATTTAGGAGATTGTTTGCCTGAACATTGTCGTGACCGAATTGTTGGTTGCAAGCTGCTGTTAGCATTTTCGGATTGTTTGAAGCAGGAGGAAGACGAGCTAGAATCTCTTTGACCATCAGGGGAAGACCATCATGCTAAAGTTGCATTGTATTTTGGGCGTCCTCCCTGGTCTGGAGCATTTGTCCCATGAATTTTTTAATATCCCAATATAATTCTAATGTCTTCCAGTAGTGAGTCTCCCATGCTCTTGTGTGTCCTGCATCTATAACCTAGCAAATTGTAGTCTCAACTACTTCAGAGTCCATAGTGATGCCTCATTAGGATGACTGCATCTTCGACTTCATCCAAACTCCATTGAAAGTGGTGGGGAGCGTTTCTCTAGTAGTTTCTAGCTGCATTGTGAGCCTCTAGTTGCACTTGGGGGACTGGTCTTCCCTCTTCCAATTGGCGAGAGGAGGAATCTTCTAGAGCCCCCCAGTCGCGAGGATAGCCTCTTGGATAACCATGTCGAGGAGCCATGATATCACGAACTAAAGTGTAGAGAAAAGGATGATACAGGTGCAAGAGAAGTGGAGTAGAGTGCTAATCACTGGCGGTGGAGCGAAGGAAACTAGTTTTAAGAGTTGGATTCACGATTTGCAGAGAAAGCATCGAGCATTGGCTTTGGCTCGCGTCCATAATTTTTATTGTGGATCTTGACATGGAGTGATACATGTGAATATCAGTGGCCACCCACCTCTTCCAGCTGGCTCACATACAACTTTCATATTGGCAATTTTGTTTTTACAGTTTTTTGAGTCCCAAACTTTCGGGGCCATTTTGAGGCCCTAAATGACGTTTTTTGGGACTTTAGGGGGGCAAAGATTGCTAACAACATTTGTTGACTCCTCAAAGGAAGTTGTACTTATCGGATAGACCTTTCAAACAAGGTATCGAACACCTAAAATGAATATCGTATGCAAAAGTTACGACCCTCGAAAGTTGATGTACGAACTTACCCCAACGGGGCCCACATGACTTTTGGCGCTTTATCTCCTAGGGTCAGGTTTTTGGATGTCTAGGGTTTTGGAATTCATGTTTGATGTAAAAATGCATTTGGAGCCTCATCGTACTCATCTTCTTGCGAAAGAATGTAGTTGTCACATCTCTTCTCAGAGATAAGCTCCCACCATTCTAGTAAGCTTGTTTCAATATGCATTTTACAGTTTCAACATATTTCTTATTTAATAGAAGTCAAGTTTCACTGTATGTTTGTTATTATTCACTGTGTCTCTATGTTAATATTAGAAATATGTGTTTTCATTTCGTTCCACTCATAAATCTGGATCAGTGGTATCAAAGCAGTCTTCTCCTTGTCATTTTTAGTTCATGTCCTCGACAAGGTGAGGGTATAGAGAGTTGGGTCTCAAGATTTTTTCTCTTGAGGAAAACTGCTCTCGCATGCCCAAGAAACCTTCCATGGTGGGAAAAAATAAATACGATGGGACAAGAGATCCTTTCAAAATGTTGCTCTAGGAAGACCTCGAGTGATAGAGGAATGAGATAATTGACAACTTTGCACAAATCCTTCGACGGCTACCGACAATTGACGCATCTACCTCAAGCGGAGGTGTCACCCCCTTCAAGGTATAGATCAATTTTGATATTCCTATATTTGAAGGTCAAATAGATGCAGATGTCGTAGATAAATGGTTAAACCTTCTAGAAGGGTATTGTTTTGTCCACAACTTTTCTAATAGAGAAAAGATTACACTTTCACACTTTAAGGCCGTCCCCCGTGTCAAAAATTAGTGGGAGAATTTTTGTCAGCAAAAGGAAACAGAGGGATCTACATTATTTTTAGTTGCATCCACTTGGAGTTCCTTTAGGGATGTTATTAAGGAACAATACTATCCTATTGGAAGTTATGATAACTTGTATACAAGATGGACCACACTGCGGCAAGATAGAGACCAAAAAGTTCAAGAGTTCACCAATGTCTTCCATACCTTTCGCACCAATATGAGTATCAAAGATTCTAAGCGACATCTGGTGCTCAAGTACCGCAACGGCCTGCATAGATACATCAAGATAGAAATGAAGTTTCTAGACATGTCATCTTTGGGAACAGCCTATCGATATGTTATCAAAATCGAGCAGAAACCTAAACAAAAGACATGACAGTTTGGGTCTAGGAACACCTCACAGCGAAAGGAGGAAAAGGGCAGCCCCAACCCGTAAAACAAAGGAAAAAGCAAAGATCGGCGACCTCAGGACAACCAGTATAAGACACAAACAAAGAAGGAAAATGGAAAGAAGAAGAAAGACATCAGGAAGTGGTGTGACTTCCATAAGATCCCCTTGCATAACACTATTGATTGTTGTTCAAAACAGTCATTCGTGGCTAAGGTGAAAGCCTTTGAATAGGATGCAAGTTTTGACTCAGAGTTAGAACCAAAAAAGGGGAGACATATTATTGATGTGGAACCAAGTGCCATCATTGCTACCATCAAGATCCACCCCGGTGAACCTGATGAGCGAGAGGAAGGAAAATGTCTCATTCATTCACAGATGTGGATGAAGGGTACTCTGTTACATTTCATCATTGATAGTGGTAGCTAGAAGAACCTCATCTCAGTGGAGGTTGTCAAGCGGCTAGCCTTGCCGACAACATCGGACCCGCAACCATACACCACTCAATGTCTCTACCAAGGAAGCAATCTTATGTCATCCAATAGTGTTGCATGTCCTTCGACGTCAAGCCCTTCAAATTTTAAAGGTGAGGTATTGTGTGATGTCAATCCCCTTGAAGTTTGTGATGTTATTTTGGGCCAAACACTGATAAGATCGGGTGTCATATCCAAGAACTGCTCCAAAATTGGCACATCCGACCCATCTCATCACCATGTGTAAGCCCAATCGTGCTTGTGCAGAAGAAAGGCAGGACCTGGCGACTCTACATCGATTACCGGGCCCTAAATAAAATCACAGTCAGGAACTGGTACCTAATTCCTTGAATCGATGATCTCCTTGATCAGTTCAAGGGGGCCAAGTACTTCAGTAAGATTGATCTAAAGTCTGGCTACCATTAGGTCCCAATAGAGTAGACATATGTATGGAAAACTGCCTTCAAGTCCAAAGAAGGTCTTTTTGAATGGTTGGTGATTTCCTTTGGGTTGACGAATGCCCCATCAACTTTCATGAGGATGATGGACGATATCTTTTGGCCTTTCACCAATTATTTTATGGTGGTGTATATGGATGACATCCTCATCTACAACAAGAATTGGGTGGAACACTTGCAGCATTGTTGGCACAGGGGCAGACTCAGGGTTCAACGCTACAACAATGCACCAACAAAACACTAACTACCGACCCTTTCGGCAACACCTGCGAAGCAAATGAAGTCTCACCCGAGGTAGAGGCAAGGGTGGTTGTAGGACTCCAGTGTCTGCAAACTTAGCTGGGACACAGATCTGTGATTACAACAACTTAACAAAGCACTGAGCAGTTATAGTTTGTTAATATTCAGCCTGAGTTTACAGCACAACTAAGTCCTAACAACAGATGAGTGCAATATTTATACAGATCCTATAGATTCAAGTACTAAGCATACCAACATAGATCAGATCTAGCATTTATTCACATTATTCAGCACAAATAATTAACAGATCTATTTATCATTTATCTATATCAAAGCACTTAAGAAAGTAAACACATCAATACATCACATAAGCACAGCAACACAGGATATACGTGGTTCACCCCCACCCTGAGGCTATGTCCACCAACTCTTCTTCTTTATTTGTTTCTGTCAATCTTATACATGCACAGAGCCATGATATCTTACTCTACAGAGGATAGGAGATTTATGCACCTCGCTAAATCCTCCTTCCCTGTATTACAGCACAAAGCCTTCCACAGTGTCTTACAATCACTTGCACTTAGCTCTGCAAGTCTCACTCAGTATGCACATAGAAATTACAATTACCATTTGCACTTAGCAATTAACACTTAGCACTTAGCCTCACAAACTTGTTCCTCCTTCGATCACATAGATCGAACTAATTTCTTCCTACATCGCCTAGATTTCTATTTATACACTACAAAATGGGCCTAAACATGGATAAACCCATGGGCCGATATCCCCATTCCCGTTACATAAACCCAAAAACCCAAAAATCCCTAAAAAGGGGTCGAGATCTTGCAATCTCTGCTTCGACTTGTGCTCCATCTTTGACATCCTGTCAAAGTTCCAAAAGTAGGTCAAACATGACCAAGGATCCTCAAAACTTAGTCAAGGGACGAAAGGCCCCCAACACTCACCTGTGACTCGTCCCGAGTCACTCTAGTCTGGGTAGTTGTGCTTCAAAAGCCTCGAGCTGGGCTTGAGCTGCTTCGACCTGTTGTTGCGCCAGGGCCTCCTGCTCAGTGAACTCTTTGATGACTTCTTCGTTGACAGGTCTCCATAAACATTGTTCGACTGCAGCGACTACTTGTTCCAACTTTGCGCCTTATCCTTCAATCTCCTCAAATAGTTGGCAAGCTTCGTCTTGGACTGGTTGGAGCCTTTGAGCCACTTCCATGACTTTGCTCTGAATGGCATGGACATGTTGTTGAGAAGTGCGTTATTCTTGGGATCGCTTCATCCTTTCAACTATTGACAGGAGCTTCAACTGCACCTGTATTGTTGTTGCTTGTTGCTTTGCCTCCTAGCGTTGTGACTCTATTACCTTTAGCTCAGTATCTTCAGTGAGTCGCTCATAATTCTATCCGTTGTGAGCACTTAGTTATTTGCATTCCAAAGCAAATGCTCTGATCCTCTCGACTACGCTCCAAGCAGTGGATTCCCATTGATCTCACACGTCCTGCGAGGTACTTGGCATTGTTCGTAGCTCGAGGTCTTCCATTCTCTGTTGAAGTTATTGGATAGCTTCTGCAAGCTAATCTACTTGATGTTCCACTGCATCTTCCTCTTTTTTCTCTAAGCCTGTCACAAAGCGAAGTTATCTGATGACTGCTTCTTTTACTCCCACCTTCTCTACGAGCAACTCCTCTTTCTCTTGCTAGATCCGCACTTTCTCTTCTTCAAAATTAGTTTGGAGAGAAGCCTTCTCTTGCTTCACAACTCGATGTTGCTCTATGAATACTTTTTGTACTTGCTTTAGGGCCTCTGTTGCATGTTCGGTTTATTCCTATGCGCGACGAAGGTGAGCTTCGGTCGCATCAACTAGTCTGCGGAGTTGGGCAGGCTCATATCCCAACTCAAGTGCTTCTGATGGTGGGGGTGCAGTGGATACTGTGTGGTTGGATTGAAGGGATTGTTGTACCCCTCTGAGTTCAACCTCAGTTCTATCATACATCTCCTCCTGCTTGGCTTCATGTTTCTGCAATATGTTCTGCGAGGCATCTGCTATAGCTGAGATGATAAAGTCGAAGTCATCTACAGTGAGAACGGTCTACATCTTAGTCAAGGTTACTCTGGATTTATTTCGGGAAGTGGGTTTCGTGGGAGAAACCTTCCTTTTATTCAAGGGATCAGCCTCATCAGCGAGGTCCCTAGGCGGTGTTAATTCACCTTTGTTCTGCTAGTCTTATTTTCCCCTTGTCTCTTCTACTTTGTCATCACCGCCTCGTCCAAGTGATACTGAAGCAGTTCCTTCCGATGCGTTGCTCCGGTTTTGAACCTCTTCGGTCTTCTTCCTTCTACTGGGTCCAAGGAGATCATTTGCTTCACGAGTGGTCTCAGGACTGTCGATTAGTTCAGGGTCTGAAATTTCTGCGAGGTCTACGGGGATGAGGAGTTTTGTAGACCAGTCTTTGGTGATTTCTTCAAGATCCTCCTCTATGGGCTTGTAGTACGATTAAAGCTCTTCTTTGTGCTCATCTGCGCACATGGTGATATAAGTGAAGTGCCAATCTGCACGGAACTTCATGAGGGGTCAGAACCAATGCAGGGTGTTCGTCGTCATGCGAGGGACAGCTTCGATAGCCCTCTTTAGCTGGAGATAGTAGGTATGAAAGACTGCGTTCGACTGCCACTATTTTCCCATATCGCTCGAGTACCAAAGTGTGGTGAACTTCGCAGCGAGCGGCTCGAACGCCTCAATGTCTGGGAAGGTCGCACCTTCTGGCATTTCCCAAGTGATAAATGTGATGAGGATCAGAAGCCAGCTAAAGTGGAACTCATAGCCCTGATCCCGAGCTTCATGGTAGTCTAATTCCAACTGGTTGACCAAGTACTTCACCCAGTTCATCTGTAGTCCTTCTACACATTTTCTAGCGAGGTCAACAATGAACCCTATGACCTGTGTAGGTTTGTTCTTTCTTACTAGCTTCCTTGAAATCAACTAGCAGGTCAAGTGCATTGTGCCATTCTGGATGGAAGCTACCTTGTATCCTTGCATTCCCTTTTCTACATTGTCGTAAGTGTCTTTAATTCTCTGTGCCAGGACACGGTCGGAAGCCTTCCCTGGATAGAAGTCTTGTGGGTCAGTTCATTGCATGCTCAATCCGGCGATCCTATGGATCAACATTGGATCTACTGTGATGCGTCTATCTAACCATAGATAGCTGCCATGGTAACATGAGAGCAGGATCTTAACACATGCGTTAACCTCTTGGTGCCTTCCAAAGTGTGGGATATTCATCACATCCAATAGGGTGGACTGCGCGAGGTTCATAGTCCATGGTTGGGGGATTATTTTTGAATTCTTCCCCTTCGTCCTAGTCAGATACTTTTAAGGAGACAACATGTTGTAATTCTTTCCGTCACCTAGGTTGAAGTTGTTGAATTTCAACGTCGTGATCTTATCTTGTTGCATTTTGACTGCACGTATCCCCTTCAGGAGGTACGTTGTAACCATGGTGTAATCAAAGTCACTTGGGACACTTTCACAACTCACCGCGTCGGATAGAGGCAGGATGTAGTCGGGTAAGATGGTCGGGATTAACTTCGCATTTGCTAGATCATCTATGTGCTTGGTTCTCTTCTCTGCTGTCGGTCGGGATGGTCCGGATCCGCGAGCAATCGACAGAGAGGCTTTCACTCCTCGCGTCGATGAAGCTTGAAACCTCATGGACATCACTCTCTCAGCCATCATCTCAATTAAAACTTCCTCGACTGACTTCTCCACAGCGTTGAGCTCGTCCGACATGGACGCTCTCGATCGAAAAAATCGGGTGGATGGATGAGTGCTCAAAGAAATAGAATCGGTGTCGATCTCACTAAGCACAGCATGGTAGAAATGGGTTCTCTACAATTCGCAAAAGTGTTCTCGGTACAACAGTCGACGGACTAAGTAGACACGATGTAACGGATCTCTCCAACGAATAAGAAGTTTTCCATCAATGTAGTTATGTCTATTGCGGTGTGGTCCTAGCAATTATAATGCTTTGATCCAACGGTTATAATGCTTCCAATGGTCATATCGCTTCACTATGGTGAAGTGCCACGGGGCACTGTTCTAATATCCCGACGAAGTTTCAATTTTGTAAATCTTCCTTCCGTGAAGTTCCCTCTAGGCCCTTCTGTAACTTTCTGATCTTTTCTCTCTTCTTACTGACTTTTCTATCCTTCTTCCCGGTGATCTTTGTTTCGGTATTCCTCTTTCCATTCTGATTCTTGTCTTCTTTTGGCATAGCAACTGCACGCTGTTGGGATTCTTTCGTAGGACTAGAGAGAAATATTTCTTCTCTATCTAGGGTAGGTTCTCTACTCATCTGTGAATCTTCTTGTGTTCTTTCAACTTCATGATCCAAGGTTCTGGTTCTAAGTAGCTTCGATATGTTCTCTTGTTCTGCAATTAAGTGTGAAATCCTCCTAGTCATGAAATATTTTAATTCCTTCTTTTTCTGTTCTCGGGCCTCCTCTTCTTTTCTTTTGGTCTGATCATTCTTGATCCATATTTTTCCTAATAACATAGTAAATGGAGCATTGTTCTCAATGAATCTAACAACCTCAAAATCTTCCTCTGTTGAAGCTCCATGAGTACTCATAGATACTTGGGTGAGTCTTCCACATAGGGTTATCAGCTTTCTCCTGAATGGTCCTATTCCTCCCAATGACGGAGTCGTATCAAGATTTCCTAAACCTTCCCAAGTTCTTTCTGTCATGATATTTACCTGTGTTTCCTCATCCAGAACACAATCTATGTCGAAGTCTCATATTCTTGCTTATATGCATTATTTTTCTTTGAAGATCTATGGTAAGTTGATATCTCTGTGATCATTTAGGGTTTCTTTCATTTGCAGTAGTACATTCTCTGATTTTGTTTGGGGTTCTGCCATGGTCTCATTTTCATGACCTTCCTCAAGGTTTTCTTGTCTCATATTCATTCTATTGAGCTTAGCAATCATTCTAGGGAAATCTAAAACTTCATGGTCCATAGCTTTACAACAAATGCAACTAGGTCTTCTTCCAGGGCATTCCTTAGCAAGACGTCACGGTCTTCTGCAACTGTAACAAAGGGTTAATCCTCTTTTTTTCTTAGATGATCCCCAACCTTTCCTGTACTGCGCACTAGTGTAACATATCCACTACCATAATCAATTTTTTCATTTATTTTATGTAGAGTCAGAGCCCCCGAAATATCTACAGAGGCCTGGCGTAAGCTAGCTCTTTCTCTGTCTGCTACCATGTGATCGTGGGTCATGATCACAGGTCAAATAATCATGGAGCCTCTCAATATTTCATGAATCGGCGCTACAGGAATGTCGAATCGTTCGACTCTGCAACCGCAGAACCCCGACAGGGCTAGCAACTGGCCAATAGGAATGAGCCATGTCACGCGATTGAGTGCAATACAAGTGGTAAGAGGGAAACACGCCACGGGAGGTGACATGACAGGAGGGGCCCCACTTCGCACACCACACTATTCTGGACCCCCCCCCCCTATTAATGGCAGAACAACAAGGGGGGTCCGAAATTCACCTATGCACCGTTGATCAAGGTGAATTAATCTCGACCGTTCGAGAGTTGCGCGTCTGATTCTGGACCCCCCACTCACCGCTAAAGGTAGAACGCCAAGGGGGCTCCGGAATGAAGGCTCGACCGTAGATCTGGGCAGGTGGACTTTGGCAGTCCAGATCTGCTCGCTACTTACCTTAATGTGCATTCGCGCCCCAGCTTAAAGCCGGCATCTCTTCCTCACATCTCACGGTCATCCCAGACCCTGGATCCTCCTAAAGGATCTTGTCCGTTCATCACTTGTAACGGTTGAGAGGGGTCGAGGAACTATCCTCTGTGTTCCTTCCCCCACATCTATGGGTGTCACAGACTCCGGATCCTCCGAAAGGATCTCAACCATTGATCGATACTGAACCCTCATACTAACAGGCAGGAGTTTGCAAGTCTTAATTTAAGGATTTGGGGGCACAGGGAAGCATGCCTTTCAGTATCCCGAGTGTCGAAATGCCGAAGTGTAAAACATGCCTTGTTTGGCAATTAGCCCCCTGGGCTACGCCTTGGTCGATATGACCTCTTCTCATATGACCACAGTTTTATTTTCGTCGGGATTTATCAAGGTGAGAGCCCGACCTCTTGTCAGCGGGACTCCCGAATCCCCGATCCCCGATTTCCTGAAACGGATAATCTCTTGACACGTAGCCTCTCGAGATCAGATGGTCCAAAACCGCTTCGGGGTTTCCACCATGGAACATCTCGATCTCTCATTCTCGATTCCCGATTTCCCAAAATGGGAAATCTCACGACACGCGGCCTCCATCGTTCGGACGATCTAGATCTATTTTGGGGCTTTCGCCCCTATTCACTGGGGTTTTAACCCTTGAATATCTCCTAACAGATCCAACGGCTGTCAGGTTTTCCAGTCGATATCTGACGGCTTAGATAGGTTCCTAACTTGTGCATTCTCCCACGACTTCCTGGACATGGAAAAATCAACGGTCCAGATGCTCTCATAGACCTTGGGGATCTACAGTCCCGATGTCTTCGCTACCCACGAAAACACAAAAAGAAAAAGTGGTAAGGCATTTAACACCCTACTTTCTCCTACCAATCTAACGGTCATGTGTGACCACAGATTTCCCGACGGGATCTCATCCGTCGATCAACACCTATTCAGGGTTAAGGCACTTAACACTCCAGTTTCTTCTTTTGATCTGACGGTCATGAGTGACCACCGATCTCCCGAAGGGATCTCATCCGTCGATTCGATACTTTATCCTTATGCTTCCATCTCGGGTTTTCAAGAGGATCGTTCCTCCTCGTGCAGGGTTACTAAGGCCTTGTGCCTTCACATTCACTTTCCAGGTTCTTGATGGGCTTTTCAAGGAGGGTATCTCTATGGGGAGGTTTACCCAGGGTACTATCTGAGGTAGATAAGGGTATCTCTCTCCTGAGAACCAGACGTGAAGTCTGAATTAGATCAATACGCATATAAATAACGATTTATGAGAACATAAGCCATACATAGTATTTCCATATAAACATACCACTACCAGTACTGATTAAGACACCATACAGACATTCTTATACTTAAATCATTCACAATTTCACAGCTTATGAGCATAAACATCAGAATACATATATTTCAAGATTCCAAAGGCAAAACACTTATCAGAAGGTAACACCAGGGGTTATGCAACTACTGAGAGGGGTGCTCGTTTCCACCCAACCGTAGGCTCGGCGACTCCCAGCGAATTTACCACTAGCCACCCCCGAGCTGAGACCATGATGCTGTGAGACTCCGTCTCTGTTTTCCAGTGACTAGGAGTGAAGGTTACTCTCCTTCCTCCCTGTTATCACTCACTCTGCATATTGCCAGAGTTCTCTTCCTCCCCTCCCGTCTGCCCCCAATCACTTCTCCCCCACGCCTTATCCTCTTGCGAGGTTGCATGTGGTGTGATTTACCTCGCGCTGGTCAGGCTTGACGGCTCTACAGATGGGCAGTTCACCTCCCCATCCCTCATTAATTCCTGAGGATCCATCTACCTACTAGCCTGCGAGACATTTAATTCGGGACCAGCAAACCGATTTTGGTTCTCCGGGCCAGTGAAGTCTAAATACGGTATTGTTTTCGGTGGAATTTAACGCCACCTTTCCAGGTGCCTTCCACCACCTTTATTTAGCCATCGTGGTCTCTTTTTCAGCATTTTCCCCTCTCAACGGTCCTGCAATATAAATTCATAATATTATTCACATTCATCGACCTTTTCCACAAGGTCCATTCACATCACACATTCTCATTTCTGAGTTTGCCACAGTTCCTGGCCAGTCCAGTTATTTTTACAAACTGGGGGGAAAAGGGTGTTACAATTCCCTCCCCCTTAAAGGAACATCGTCCTCGATGTTCTATCTATCAACATGTCATGCATGTACAGATGTAAAAAAAATCGGATATGCCTGTTTCATGGCATCCTCCATTTCCCATGTAGCCTCATCTGGGCCAAAATGTTTCCACTGCACCTTGACCTGTGCAATGGTTCAGTTCCAGAGCGGGGTTTCCTTTCTGTCCAATATGCATTAGGGTTTTGGTAGAAATTCTCCCTCCAGTTCCACCTGGATCACAAACCAGTCAATTATATGATTAGCATCATGTACATATTTTTTCGGTAATGAAACATGGAAAACATTATTTGCTTTTACTGTGGGAGGAAGTGATAGTCGATAGGCTACAGGTCCCACTCTATCTAGAACCTCAAAGGGTCCACAATACTGGGGTGCCAACTTGGCACAAGCTCCCATTTTTAGGGAACTCTTTCTGGGCTTAATTCTGAGATATACATGGTCTCCCATTTTGAACTCTCTTGGAGTTCTCTTTTGGTCGGCATAACTTTTTTGTCGGTTCTGAGAGACCTTCAGATTTTGTTTTATCTGAGTCACTTGTTGTTCCATTTCTTTCAACATATCAGGTCCAAAAGAAATTTTGTTTACAGGGTTACTCCAGCTGACTGGAGTATTACATGGCCTACCATAGAGGACCTCGAAGGGACTCATCTTTAAGGATGCTTGGTAGCCGTTGTTGTAGGCGAATCCTACCAATGGCAGGTAGTCTTCCCATTTTCTGGGTTGATGCATTACATATATCCTTAACATATCCTCCAATATTTGATTCACTCTTTTGGTTTGTCCATCGGTTTGAGGGTGATAGGCGGTGCTAAACAACAATTTGGTCTCTAAACCAGCCATCAGTGATTTCCAAAAATTGGAAGTAAATTTTGTGTCTCTGTCAGACACTATCTCTTTCGGCATACCGTGCAGCCTGAATATCTCTTTCATGAATACCTGGGTGATATATATCGCCTTGCAAGTTGATTTGACAGGGATGAAATGAGCAAAATTGCTCAGTTTATCCACCACTACCATAATGGCATCATTATGTTTAGTTGAAATTGGCAATACAGTGATAAAATCCATGGAGATGGTTTCCCATTTCCATTCTGGGATGGGTAAATGTTGCAATAGTCCTGCTGGGTGTCGATGTTCTGCTTTAACCTGTTGGCACTCTATGCATCGGGCCAAATATTTGGCTATGTCTTTCTTCAATCCAGGCCAATAAGATTGTTTCCAGGTGGCAGTGATCATTTTCTGGTATCCTAGGTGACCAGTATATGGTCTTTTATGTAGTTCATCCATAATGAACCTCTTCAAGTCATCACAATTTGGAATACACAGTCTATCTTTGTAAGTGAGCTAACCTCCTTCGGTCATCTGGTAGCCTTCATATTTTACTCCAGTGGGTTCTTGTTGTAGGTACGGAGTCAGGGTTTGAATGAAGGGATCTGTCTCTTGTGCATTTCTGACTCTGTTCTTGACATCTGTCTCACAGGTACTCACCGCTGCCAGTTGAATTGTTTTCATGCTTCTGCTAAGGGCATCGGCCACCCAATTTTCTTTCCCTTTTATGTGTTTGATTTCAAAATCAAATTCGCTAAGGAGGGCCATCCATCTAGCTTGTTTGGCATTGAGCTTTGGTTGGTCAAACAAATATCGCAATCCACAGTGATATGTCATAAGTACAAATTTTATTCCCAGGAGGTAATGCCTCCACATTTTCAAGGCATGCACTATGGCAGCCAGTTTTAGATCATGAGTCACATAGTTGACTTCATGTTCATTCAATTTTTGAGATTCATAGCAGATTACACTTCCTTCCTGCATAAGGACTCCTCTGAGCCCTTCCTTATAGGCATTTGTGCACACAAGTAAGTCAGCTTCTGGATCAGCGATTTTCAACATGGGTGCATGGGTCAGTAGATGTTTCAGGGTTTGGAATCTTTCTTCACATTTCTGTGTCCACGGGAATTTTTTCCCCTTCTTCTGGAGGGCAGTGATTGGACAACCAATCTTGGAGAATCCTTTTATAAATATCCTATAGTATCCTGTTAATCCCATAAAGGATCTGATGTCTGAAATATCCTTTGGGGTAGGTCATTCCACGATAGACCTGATCTTGTCAAGATCTACTGCTACCCCTTCCTCGGACAGATCATGTCCTAAGTAATGTATTTGCTTCTGGAAGAAGTCACATTTGTTGAATTTAGCATAGAGTTGATGCTCTCTTAGCACTTGCAGCACAAGTTTAAGATGCTCTTCATGCTCTTCTCTATTCTTAGAGTAGATTAATATATAATCAATAAAAACTAGTACAAATTTATCTAGAAATTTACTGAGTACATTATTCATTAAGCACATAAAAGTGGCAGGGGCATTGGTTAACCCAAATGGCACTACCACAAACTCATAGTGACCATACCATGTCTGGAAAGCGGTTTTATGGATGTCTTCACCCTTGATTCGGACTTGATGGTATCCCGACCTTAAGTCAATCTTTGAGAAAATAGACGCACCTCCCAACTGATCGAACAGATCATCGATCCTAGGTAAGGGGTACTTGTTCTTTATGGTTACTTTATTGAGTTGTCTATAATCTATACACAGTCTAAGGGTGTCGTCCTTCTTCTTCACAAACAGGACTAGTGCTCCCCATGGAGACACGCTGGGTCAAATATAACCCTTATCCATCATTTCTTTCAATTACAATTTGAGTTCGACTAACTCGGGTGTACTCATCCGGTAGGGTGTCCTAGACACCGGCACCGCTCCTGGTGCAAGTTCTATCGAGATGTCTATGTCCCTTCTTGGAGGTAGACCTGGTACCTCTTCTGGAAACACATCTTTGTATTCTCTCAGGATATGGTGATCATCAGGGCTTGATTTATCACCTTCGATTGTTTTCAACACCTATATTGCATATAGGGGACATCCCTTTCGGCAATACTTTCTCATTTGCATGGCTGATATTTGTCTCACCGAGACAGGTTTTCGAATCCCTTGAAGGATTATCCTTTTTCCTTCTTTGCTCACACATTCTAAGGTTTTATGGTAACAGTCCAGTCTGGCTTTATGGGCAGTTAGCCAGTCCATACCAATCAACAGATCATATGATCCCAGGGGTAATATGTTAAGGGTTTCTTGGGTGGGGAATTCACCCAACATTAATTGGCAGGCTGGTATAACCTCTGCTATC
>JZKD02S0282213.1:139255-156731 GCA_000966675.3 Picea glauca | reverse complement strand
ATAAAGTTTATATCTTCTTTTTCATATATTTATATATTTACAATTATATTTCATTAATATAAGATAATAGTATTATAAAATTTAATATATATTAAGTTTATAAAATTTAATATATGCAACTATTTAGAAATTACTAATTTATTATCACTCAATTTGCAATTGCTTCATATTTGATAGATAACCAGAGTAACAAATAGATCATAATGAAAGCAGTGTTAGAAACAATGGGTGATTACTTTATTTCCAAATATAAATGATTGAAAAGATTTACCTACTTAAATTTAGCTACAAATCCCCTCGAGGATTATTTATTGAGGAGTTGCCTTGATTGCAAACTACAGTAAATTAATATGTGCACTCTTACGTCGCGGGATCGAAGAATACAGAGAGATAGAGAGAGAGAGAGAGTTGTGCATGTGTTAGTGTTAAGTATGTGCATATGTTTATGGGTGGGAATCATAGATGAAGTTAGGAGAAAAATTGTTATAGCTCATACAGACGGATCTGGTTGTATTTTTATAGACCTTTTCCCTTGTTATTTCTGTGGGTTTGTTCTCTCATTGTAAAAAAACAGTTGACGAAATCGATAATAAATAGGGAGCCATCATGGTCTTTCAATGGCCTCCTTTTTTACTTATCTTCCAGTTTCCCTGTACCATTTCAATTATAGTCAGTCTTTCAAGCTAAAATATCCAGACAATTTTTATGATTAGCTCTATCTCTCATAAATCCCAACAATAATCTGTACAAGATCATCATATCATTTCTGTTTAGTCTTTAGTATTGGTATTTTCCTTAGCGACTGGTTATTTTTAAACGCTATTTTGAATTTGGTAATTCAGAAATCTGCAATTTCTGAGAGATCGCTTGTTTCAATTCCATTTCTGGGTCCATTCAGATTTTCAAAATATTTCGATATTATGGATCCATTCAGATTTTCAAAATAAGTTCCACTGAAAGCTAGAGCAGATTCTCAAAAGTATAAAGAGAAGAAAATATTTATAAAAAATAATGTTTTAAGTTAAAAAACGAAGCCTCTCTTGTACTTATTTCAATCTCTACATTGCATGACAATATAGTCATGGAGATCGAGAATATCTCATCTCAAAAATCGACATTGGCAAGCTATTGAATTCATTGCTAGAAAGGTCAACGGACCACACTCCTCTTTTATCACTTTATAAGCTTACACCATTAAAATGATGGAAATGATTAGCTTATCTTTCAATAGTTTAAAAAACAGATTTTCCACCATTACATAACTCCAAATCACAGGAATTTTCGCATTCCAACAAAATTATTGCCGCTTCAAGAGACTTGACCGATAAATTTCTTCAAAAAATGAATACATTACCTTAGTTTGAGCCTTTGGCCATCAAGATCCCAGATCTTGAAGCTCCTATAGAAGACTTTTGTTTTCCATTGTCCTCGAGGTTGTTCCTTTCTATTATGACTTCAAATTCAAATTTGAGTGGAAATGTGATACCGTGTGTATTAGGCATGTTGCTAAGTTCCCATGAATCACACACAATTGGCGTGGGACTAAGTGAGTTAGTCACATGTTACTGAGTATGGGGTTGATTGGATCTTACAATGCTTTTAGTGTCAACGTGTCATGCTACTATTTCTTAGCTCTTCCAAAGTGAATTCTTTGAGGTTTTATGTTGGAACCAATGTTGAAAACAGAGGTTTCGGAAAACAAAGCAATGTGATAGACAACTCCATCCAAACCTAGACTGCAATCAACATTGTTATCTCGATGACTCGATTTAAATTCTCATTTCACGATTCTTGGATTTTAAAACAAACAACCGACATGTGTATTTGTATTGAGGTGTAAAACCTCAACTTCAAGACAAAATATCTATAGTTTCAGGTATTAAAGTCTCCTTATATCAACACTATGATGGCTACAACTTTTTATACATCTTATGCATTTAAAGATTTAAATAAACAGGCTTACCAACATTGTAAATCGTTGTATAATGCATTTCGAACTCGCGACCTCCATTCACATCCACCAGCATGGTGTAATTGACTTAGCCAATTTAAAACCAAAAAGCATTAAAATGAAACTCATGAAAGGTGATTGCGTGGATGTATGGCCACACTGCGATGAAAATGATTTTTTTTATAAAAAATACTCTCTTATTCATTTCTTTTTATAAAATTCTCTTTTACATTTTAATTTTAATATTGTTTATATTATAAAAATATATATAATAGTAAAGTAAAAAATAGTTAAAATAAAAATATTTATAAAACATTAAATTTGTATATAAAAAAAATTGAATTTTCTATCACTAATAATATATTTAAAAATGCATTACTCTCTTATTCATTTCTTTTATAAAAAAATATTGTTTATATTATACTAATGATAAAATCCAAATTGAAATATTAAAATATTAAATTATATAAAAATTACTTTAAAATATGAGTTTTAATTTTTATTGAACAATCTCCTTATTCATATTATTTTATAACCATTTTCTTTTAAATTTTAATATTATTTATATTATTAAAATTCATCTATCATAATAAATGGTGTTGTCTAACAAGTTTTTGTCTCTCTTTCTGTGATCTACATGCTTCTCATCATAAGACATATAAACTTCATTGAAAATTGAATGGCTATGACCACATATCTCTACAAGACAATCAACATGAATTCCTTACATGCTTAGGGTGCTGTCATTCTGTCAAGTCTCCATGAAATTTACCAAAAGCCTTTTCAGTATACACAATTTTCCTCTTTCCTTGACACCTTTAATCTCTCTACCCAAAACATGCTTCACTAACATATAGAGCACTGAAAATCGCTCCTTGTAAACAACATGAATACTTTAACCATTTTTTAATACTTCTTAACATCAAGGGCCTTTTTTCATTCATTGGAGCAATAAATTGCCAAAAAAAAGTAATGAAATGTCACTAATAGTAGTGCACCATGAAGAACAAAGTTTTCTTAGATAAATAAGAACTTGATGTGTGAAATCATGCAAAAAAAAATAAGAAATCTTTGGACAAATTAGCAGTGCTACTCCATGGAAAACAAAGTTTACAATTACATCATGCAAAGAAATAGGGTTTGAAGCCAAGAAATGCACTGGTAAAATTCCAACAGACCAGTGATGAAGTGAAGGCGAGACAATTGTATTGATATAAAAAAACATGGTAGAGTATGATGGGAGCACAAGACGAGCAAGATAGATGACAACAGAGATGCGTAAGGTAGAGGGTAATAACATATCACAAAACACTTTCTGTCATCGATTTGCAAACAACAAAATTTATAGGTAGATGATTCTATTTGATTGAAGGAGATTCTGTCATCGATTTGCAAACAACAAAATTTCTGTCAGCTAACATTTGTTGAACTCTTAATATAGTGAAACTGGAACTGCGTCAAGCTCTCTCACTTATTACTAAATTTTTCCTTTTCTCTCGACAATTGAGGAAAGCCAAGAGCTAGATATGTAGACAATTGTTCGCCTCGACATTAATAAGATTTCTTTCAGTTCATCAAATTGAACTTTCTTCTATGATATTTACTCTATTTAGTCTTCAAATCAATGGAAAATATGGGAAACTAACATAATAGGATAGTGATTGACCCTGAGATGATATAATCGAACGCTGCAAGAGACCCGACTTGTGAAGCAAAATGCCCAGCTACATACCTACACACGGAGGTATCCACTAACCAATGCCCGTCTTATTAATTTGCTGCACGTTTCTTCTGCACACTAAGAGATGAGTGTATAGCGCCATCTTATGGATTGGCCGCGTGTTTCTTCTCTCATAGTGCCATTTTATTGATCGGTACCTCATTTCTTCTCCACAGTATTGATCGGCCTTGATTGCAAGGTTTTTGTGAGCAGAGATTAAGAGATGAGTATATTATTAATTTATTTTATTTTGATTGATTTGGAATGTTTGTAGGTTACACATATTAATTTATGTTTTTAGTTGATTAATCATATAATTATAAGAAATTAATTTAATTAACAATTATAAATGTTTAATTTTATTTAACAAAATGGAGTAAAAGAGTATTTATATTATTATGCAATTCAATTAAAATGTTTCAATTATAAATTGAATTTCAATTAGCTTAATGTAAATAAAGATATCATGAAATTTTTTAGAATATTAAATTATGGTAATTATGAAATTTAATTAAAAAAAATTATCCATTAATTTTAATGTATCATCACCTTGAATAAGTATTAATAGATAACTATTTTATATGAGTTCACAAGAGTTTAAGAACATGTATTTCCTCATAAGAGGTCACAAGTTCAAATTGGAAGGAGGGGGTCTCATACACCAATTTGGTGTATGGCTTGGCAGTGACCTTAAAAATAAATTATTATTATTATTTGATTTTTATAAAATAACAATAATAACAATAATAGATTTAATAAATTAACAATAATAATTTTTGGGTCTCTCCTCGGGACTAAACTAACTCACCTTAAGGATACCCACATCTTAATCGATAGAGCTAGTGAGACTTGACTATTTAATTTGTATTATAATATTAAGTTTATTTATCATTTGTTTTTTTTAAATGTAAACTTTATAGTCTAGATGTACACATTTAAAAGATATGTTCGTATACAATTTATTTGAGTAATGTAACAAATAAACTAAACATGCATAATTATCTGAAGTAAACCATACTTTCATCCCCTCTCTTTTTTAATACTTTATCAAAGAATGATATAGTTTCTCTTCTAGAGCATGAAGATTGGATTGTAGAGATTTTTGGATGTTTTTGGGAGTTGGTGATGAAGAAATTTGAGAAACTTCCTTCTGGGGTTTTGTCTAAAGATAGGGAGTTGGGGGACCCTTTAACCGAGAGCCCTGCCCTTCCCAATGATACCCTAATTGTTGTTACCTCTGAGGAGGGTGCATGTTCTCAAGGGTTTGAAGAGGAGTCGGGGCTGAATAATACTAAAGTTCTTCATGGTTATGAGGATAGATCTATGGCTTGTGCATTGGGGGAAAACATTGATCCTAACCCTCCCTCAAATGGACTAAGGGTTGAACAGGGTATGATTATTACATAATCAAAGACAAGGAAGATAGGTGTGTTGATGAGATCCCTTCATATAAAGAAGTCTTAATAAAAACCCCTCTGCAAATTTACAATAGTTTGGAGTCATTTAAGGGGGTTACAAATAGGTCAAATGTTATTGTTACAAAGAAGACTACGAAGAAATTGTCCAAGAAGGATATAGGTGTTATTGAAGGAGGTTTTAAACCTTTTATTCCACCTAATAATTCTTCCTCTGCTGATATGAACTCTCATTTGGAACCGCCTCTATCCCCAAGGGCACTTAGAGGTCAGATGCTTGTTTCGGGGGTTCATAAATGATTATTTTATCTTTCAATTTGCATGGGGTGGGGAGTGCCCCAAAACTGTTAGCCCCGATATAATTTTTTTTAGGAAACTATGGTGGAGAGTGGAAAAACCAAGGAATTGTTTCTGAAGTGCTTCCCTAATTGGAACTGTGTTGCTTTGGATTCAATTGATCGGTCTGGGGTTTGATTTTGGGTTGGAATCCGGTGAAAGCAGATTTACAAGCTTTTGACATTAGTGCTGGAATTTTGTTGGAAGGTCGCCTTAAAGATATCACTAGGCCAGTGAAGATGTTGAATTTTTATGGACCTTATAAAGATAGGTCTCCTTTTTGGAAAAATCTGGAAGATTGTTGTTTTTTAAGAGAAGAAGGTTTAATTATATGGGGTGATATAAACCTTACTTCATCTTCAAGGAAGATTTGGGGAGAACGTGCAAGAATTGATCCTCTTTTTTATTCATTCTCCTCTTTGTTTTATGCAGTTGGTCTAGTGGATATACTTCCAGGCATTATCAGTCCAACTTGGAGAAATGGGCGTTCTGGTTCTGTAGGAATATCTAAGAGGTTAGACAGGTTCTTAATGAATGAAGGTTTGTTGGAAATGTTGGGTCATTGTAAATATTAGGTAATTATTTCCTTTGTATTAGACCATAATCCAATCTGCTTGCATTTTGATGATATCAAGGGAAGGAATTATTATCCTTTTAAATTCAACCATTCATGGTTGTTGGAACCTAATTTCAATTTGTTGGTTCTCTCTACATGGAAATCCATGGAGTATTGGCAAGATTTGTCGACTATGCAGTTACTTGTGACCAAGCTTAAAATTTCGAAAGAAGAAGTGATTAAATGACAAAAAGAGAAAAAGAAAAAACTACAAGAGGATCTTTGGGATCTTGATCAGAATTTGGATAAGGTTTTTTGTAAATATCCATCACAAATCTTTCCATCGGAAGATAAAGATCTTATTTTATCATATGAGAAGAGAAAGTATGATATTTTAAAATTGGAAGAAGAAACCTGGAGCCTCAAAAGTAGGGTTGTCTCTAAGTTAAAAAGTGGTGACAAAAAAACAAAAAAAAATTGTAAGTTTGTTGAGCATCATAGAAAAATTGATACCATATGGGATATTAAGGACTTGGAAGGAAAAACACAGTCGTCACAAGCAGACATAAGAACAACAAATTTTGATTTCTTTAAGTATTAATATAAAGCAAATGAAAAGGAAAACACTCTTATGCAGCTACAAGTGATAAAAGAAGTTCCTTGTTTCTTCTCAGGTGAAGAAAATGATGTTTTAGGAAGACAAGTTACATTTCAGGAGGTAGAATTTTTTTTGTAATTGATACCAAGAGACAAAAGCTCGGGCCCTAATGGGTGGACACATGAACTCTTTCATAATTTCTTTGATTTTATGGGTGTTGATTTGGTGGTTGTTGTTGAGGAGTCAAGACTAGATGGAAAGGTATGTGGTTCATTGAATGCAACTTTTGTAGCTCTTGTTCCAAAAGATTTGAATCTTGTATCTTTCAATGATTATAGACCTATTGCTTTATGAAATTTTGTCTATAAAGTTATATCGAAGGTCATTACTTCCAGATTAAAAGATAAATTGGCCTCTTGCATATCAAAGGAACAATTTGGATTCTTGAAAGACAGGTTAATTTTTTATGTGGTAGGCATTGCACAAGAATGCATGCATTCAACAAAATCTAAAAAGATGAAAACTCTATTTTTGAAGTTGGACCTTAAGAAAGCATATGATAAAGTAAGTTGGAACTTCCTTAAAATGTTGTTGATTCAAATAGGTTTGAAGTGGGAGGAGGTACAGTGGATCATGGATTGTGTTACAAGTGAAAATAATGTCATTTTGGTGAATGGCTCTCCGGTTGATTTTTTCAAAAGTTACAGAGGTATAAGACAAGGTTGTCCACTTTCTCTATTGTTGTTTCTTTTGGTTATGGATGGTTTTAGTAGATTGGGGAAGAAGGAAAACTCAAAAGGTAAATTCTATGGAATTAAAGTAGAAAAAAGGGTTAGTTAGTACTCACATGTTCTTCGTTGATGATGTAGTGGTTTTAGGGGTTGGTTCAGTAGATGAATGACTTGAATTTAATAATTTGTTATCAATTTTCTGTCAAGCGCCGGGGATGGAGATAAATTGTCAAAAATCATGTTTTCTTTATAATAATATTGAGAGTGAGATTTTGGCAAGAATTGATGAGATTTTTGAAATTCCTATAGTTCATCTTGATTGTGGAATGACATACTTAGGGTTTCATCTAAAGCCTAATGACTATAGGATTTATGATTGGACCCGGATTATTCAGAAGTTTGAGAAAAGAATAGATCATTGGACTTATCACTGGATTTCCCTTTGTGGAAGAATGATCTTAATTAAATCAATCCTTCAAAATTTTCCAATATATTGGCTTAGTTTAGAAAAGGTACTAGCAAAAATTAATTCAAATATTCATCAAATTTGCACAATATTTCTTTGGAAAGGAGCTAGGAAATCTACAGGTTTTAATCTAGTAAAATGGGAGATGGTTTCGAGACCAAAAGTCCTTGGTGGTTGGGGATTTCGAAACCTTCATTGGTTTTCTCAAGCATTGGTTGTTAAGTCTCTTTGGAGAGCTCTGTTTGGATCTAGGTTGTGGAGTAAAGTGATGGTCAAGAAATATCTTAAAGGCAAGGATGTGATCTTCTGGTTGCGTTATGGTTTGTATAAATTTTATGTTTTATCAAATTTTTGGAGAAATCTTTTGGATTCTTTTCCTTTGCTAAAAAAATGGATTGCATGGTTTGTGGACAATGGAGCGCGAGTACTGCATAAACGTGATCCTTTTATGGGTTGTGGATCTTCATATAAGTTATCATATGCTTTGATTCATCACCTAAATTCTTTAAAGGTTTTTTCTCTAGCTCATATAGGATCGACCTTAGCGTTAAATACTCTGAGATCACATGATTGGTTAACAACAAAAGATATGAGAATTGAAGGTGATCTGGCCTTGGAGTGGAACGAATATTTGATGATGTTAAGAAGCAGTGGGGTGGCACTTAGTACTGAAGAAGACTCTTTAGTATGGACTTGAAAGCAATCTAATGGAACAATATCTGTAAAATTGTTGGCAGATCATGTGTGGTGGCACAAATCCATTTGGAAATTACAAGTGCCTATCGAAATCATCATTTTTGTCTGGCTTTTCTTTCATGATCGCATCTATAGGCACAGAGGTGGAATTGGGCCTTCAGTGTGTATTTTATGCTTAAAAGATGAAGAAAGAACCCAACATTTGTTTGTGAATTGTGAGGTATCACAACTTATATGGAAAGAGGTTTGTGATCATTTTAGGATAAATGGATCTTGGAATATGGTGCCTTTAAATGACAATTTAATGACTTGGTTCCTGTCATATCTGAGGCATAGGACAATTCCTTTATTTTTTATGTGGGGCATCTAGAGATACATAAATAAGATTTGGTTAGAAATTTTTTAAAGAAATGATTATGGCCTAGTTTATAAGATTGTGTTGGCTATCAAGGAGTTTCCATGTGGTTCTAGAGATGACCACTTTGATTTCTTTTTGAGCCTGGTTTCTTTTGGGAGAGGCCTTTAGGATTTTTTGATGGTGTTGTTGTTGGGGGGGATTGTGGAGTTGGTATTGTTATAAAACTTAGTGCATCTCATTTCTTTAGAATACATCTTGTAGTTGGATCTGGTTTGATTATAAAAGTTGAGCTGCTTGGTTTCTGGAGTCTCTTGAACTTTTCTCTGAGATTTCATATTGAATATTTAATGGTGGTGGGAGACTCAAAGGTTGTTCTGGATTGGTTTGTTGGAAAGTCTCAGTTGAACGTCTTGAACTTATACCCATGGTTGAATAAGGTTCTTGAGCTAAAGCAATCGTTTAGATGGATTTAGTGTTTCCATGTGCACAGACAATTCAATTCTATGGCAGATTCACTGTCAAAGAAAGCTCTTGGGAAGGAGCAGGGGTGGTTATTTTTTGAAGAAGTTCTCAAAGACCTTGTGATCAACTTAGGATCCTTCTACATTTTTTGAACCTTTTTTTATGTTTAAGGTTTCTATTACCTCTTTTTGTGAGATGTTTGATTTTGAAGATATGACAAGTTTCTTTTTAGTATTGTAGTAATGTTGTGTTTTTTCTATGATTGTTATGGATTAAAGTCCATATCTATTAGAATTGGATTTGTAGAGGATAATATTATTTTTCTCAATTGTTTCTTTTATTATAGATGCAATCATATCTTATGACTCTAAAATGTCATCATATGTATTGGAAAGTTTCCTTTGATTCAATATGAATAGCATTGAAACCGCTTTTTTTATAGGAAAAAAGAAGGTAATGTATATTAGGTCACATGTGATTTGCAATTCCAAAGGAATGTAACCATTTAATTTTAGTTCATATGTGAATGTTATTTTTAATTGTAGTAATTGCACTCTCTATTACTATTATGTATAATATAACACAATATTTTTTCATCTATTTCTAATGAGATTTTCTTTCCATATAAAAATAGGGTAATTTATCAAGAAGAAATGTTTAGAATTGGCAGACCTTGAAAACATGGAAGACCAAAGTGCACCCAAACCTATTCAAAGAACATGTTAGCTACTTCTTGTTATTTGATGGTCATTTTATAAGGTATAATAATACACATCTTGCTGAAATTGTCTCGATGACATGGGTTTCCACCTCGATATCCTATGTGCCATGGTAGTGATAGGTGTCAGTCAGTGAATGACCATTGAAGCATGAGTGGGTCCTATTGGGATAAGGAGTCATTTTGGTCCTTCGTGGCCAATTGTGACCATTGGATCAGTTGAGGACCATCCCTAAGAAAACCTAGGCCATAGATCCCAAGTGTATCGTCGTCAGGGCAGGGAGAGTGAAAATCTGAGAGGAGGCTAGAGCACCGACAACACTAGCATTGACGATACAATGTGGACCGTTGATATACTGATGGGTGAGAGGAACCATAGTCATTGATCTCCCATGAGTTTTGTTTGAAGGAAGAGTGAGGATGAATACATCATATGATGATGTGGTGTGCTAGCAAGGCAACTGAAGTATTAGGTCGACAATCGTTAGCTGGAAAATGGTTGACAAGAGTCCGGAGAGCAAGGTTTTTGACAACCGTTGATCTCGTTGGAGATTGGATGGGGAGATCTGGACTGTTGGATCTAGGCATGTCATCGTCGGGTGAATGAAAGGATGGAATGGATGCATCCGGATAGGGATCATTGATGATGAAGGGATCAACATCTAACGACAATCATAGATTTGAGGGGAATGAGATCTCCACCATTTGTTCGTAAGATTATCAACCACGTGTCATGAGATCCTTTGGGAGGTGCACGTTAAAACTTGAGCTAAGATGCATCATTGATGTCCTCCTACCTGTCGAAATTTGAAGCTTAGAGCCGTAGGATTTAGGAAGACGCATCTTAGAGAATCATCATTAGAGTTTGGTGATTAGGGACAACTTTGTGGGATAATAAGTCCTGAAGACAACATGAGATGGGCCAAAGCTTTGGACTAGGGATTCAATGTGCCACTTCTACATGGGTTGGAGCGAATAATAAGCATCCACATGGACACCACATGGATTTGAGTTGGGAGTTGGTCGATAAATCCTCGGGAAACTTTAAGAAGCCATAATATTTGACGCTAAGCTCGGAATTAAGTGTGGTTATAGTCCTCGGAAGGTTCTTGACAAGTAGAAGATAATGATATTCTCGAGAAGAGGGTTGAGAAGGTTGAGAATAAGTGAAACCCTAATTCCCCATCCCTTAAAAGGACACTTAGGGGTTTGGGTGTGTCACATGGTCAATGCTTTCATTATCTTTTTCCACTATGATATTTAGTGTTGAAATGTACACAATTGTGGTTGTACCATAAACCAAATATGAACAATGTGTTGATTTTTCAATAAGCTAGGTTAAGCATGAATTTCATTCCATTTTATCATTTAACTTAACCATAGATAATAATGTTGCAACAACCAAGATCACAAGAAGAAACGCCATGCACAAGAACACAAGAAGTATCTTGGGAAACCCTTCTCAACAAGGGAAGAAAACCCAACCAAATCCTTTGCTATATTCTTCAAGAGAAAGACCTTCACCATCAAGAAAGACCTAGCACACAAGAGAATGCTCAAACCCTAGAAGACTAGTGCCCAAGAGAAGTGCGCACCTTTTCCCAAGTAGATGTACTTGCTAAAATTTCCAAACTCACAAGAAATATATGTTTCCACAATGGGGATTTTACTTTTACTTATACTAACCTAAACCTGTCAATTGAAGTGTCTATTGGATCAACAGGGCCGACCTCTCTAAGTCTCATGATAATTATTATTATTATTATTAATATTAACCAGATTAATTATCTTTTACGTTTATTATTAATCACATTGAGGTGGGGCCAACCTGTACCCTTTACATAACAATTAGGGTTACAAGCATGTCTGACTCTTGAACAATATATAGCAAAGGATCTAATACACCCACTAGTGCTCATCCACTAGGGGCACATCCATAGGGATGTCATATCTCTGGTTCATTGCATTACACAGAAGAACCAGAGCTTCACACGTTCACCTGTGCTCGTTCACAGACACGTCCACTCTACAGATCTTCATTCCCACTGCCTCAGACAGGAAAATCATTTAGAGTCTTCTCGTCAACTCTGCTACTCAGAGGAGGCTAATACATCATCTTCATTTTTGTTCACATGACGATGCACCCAGCACTTTGGGATTTCACACGTTCACCTTGTGCTCATCCACAAGCACGTCTAACTCAACATATCGTCTTTCCCACTGGATAATCATTTGGAGTTCTTCTCAACTCTCTCAATGGAAGAGGTCATCTCTACGTTCCTAGGTCTATCTCAGGCAGGAACCACGTACCCTTCTTAAGGGCTTTCTCTCAGGTTTGTAAGCTGAGAGAAAGACTCACATAGATGCAATGATCCACATCTCATAGGTTTGTAAGCTGGAGAATTTCTCACATAGCTAAATTCATCAACACTCCCTCTCAGCTAGGAAGGAATTCTTTATCATTCCAAGTCTCACACAGATGTATTTTGAATTTTGTCTTGGTTGGAGTTATCGACACTCCCTCTCAACTAAGGATCCATTCTTCATGAAGTTAATTTGGTGAAGATATCTACAATCTTCTCATGTATAGAAAGGTATTGCATGTGTATAATTTTCCTCTGCATCATATCTTTGATATAAGGATATTTCATCTCATTGTATTTCAATCCATCACGAAACACTCAGTTCTCAAGGAGCTTTCCTCACGGCTCTTGGTTATCATCATAGGATCCATCTCATGGTAAAGTAAATCTGTCAAAATCTTGTGAAGCCACATGGCTTCGCACACTTGATGCTATATACTCTGCCTCTATGGTACTCAAGTCTACAAAGTTTTGTTTCCTGTTGCATTAGGAAACCATGGAAAACTTCACGATAGACCATCAACCGAATGTGATTTTTTGGTTCACTGCACTTTCTGCTCAATCTGAATCGACATATTCTGCAAAATCAAGTTCATACTGGAGGCGTATATCAGGCCATATCCAACTGTGACTCATATATATTTCAATACATGTTTTTTTGTTGTCTAGTGAGTCTGTCTCGGTTGACTCATGAAATGTCTAGGCACATTCACTGCATGGAATGAATCAAGTCTGGCGTTAACCAGATACATTAGTGATCCAATCAGCGATGGATCAATCTTGTCTGAAAGATCATCAATATTCTTCTTTAAATCCATCGCGGTGGATTTTTCATTCTGTCATATTGAACTTATTTAATATTTTCACTGTATATTTTCCTTGACTTTGGAAAATCTTATCGGTCCTCTGTCATACTTCTTGTCCCAAGAAGTAGTTCATCATACTCAGATTCTTCATCTCAAATTTAGAAGTCAAGGATTAATTGTATCCAACAAATACACTTTATGAATAAGTCATCAAGATCAAGCTCTCATCACCAACACTATAATGACATAGGTTTGGATCAACAACACTCTTGCTGAAATCCAAACTCATCAAGAATCTATCTATCTGATATAGTTTCCAACTCATGGATGGTAGTATAGATGGAAGTGCATCGGGTTCACTGGGTCAAGTGTCTCATCATAGACAACTCCCTCTATTTATGAGAAACCTCTGGATATAGATCTCATTTTGTATTTCTTGACCCTTCCATTAGTTGCATGCTTGATCTTATAGATCCACTTGGAAGTTACCACATACTTCCCTTCTGGTCCCTGAATAATATCTTATACATCATTCTTTAAGATATATTGGTATTCTTCTGTTATGACATCTTTCCATACATGTTATTTTGTTGCTTCTCTAAGACAAGGAGTCTCAACATCAATGAAGTGGCTCATGACTAAAGGATAGCTTAAAAATCTCTTTCTATTTCTTGGGATGTGCCTCGAGAGGCTCATATGTTTCACTACCTCTTGCAGAGTGATTCTAGGTAGGCCTTTTATGCCTTACTACAATATCTCTGAACATATCAACTGGAGAAACTGGATCAACTGGAATAATGTATATCTCCCTCTGGACTGTTGAAGGGAGAGAAGGTATTGTCTCACTGTCAATCTCCATCTGAGATTCTGTGGGTATTTGAAAGACTATCTCTTCTTCAAGGACAATGTTTTTTCTTATCTCAATCTGTCTCTGACTAGGGATGTCGATCTGGAATGTCTTTTAAGATTCATTGTATCCTTTCTTTCTAAAGGATATAGCTTGGACTTCTTCTCTTTGGATACATGAAAATACACTGGGCACTCAAATATCCTAAAGTGTTCAATCTCGAGCTTCACTCTGGTGGAGGCTTCTTCAGGAGTTGTGTTTTTCAAAGTACGATGAAGACTCTTGTTCTGAACATATAGTGTGTCATGCATGCTTCGGCCCATAGAACCATAGAAGGATTCTTATCATGCATTATTGCATTGGTTTCCTCAATGATGGTTCTATTCTTCCTCTTTCTCAAAATTTTTTTACTCCTTATGAGTCAAGTGGCTCCCTTTGAAGGATAAACATCCTCCTTTTCTTGTTAACCTATCTGGAACAAGAAAACAAAACGAACCAGCACAAGAATATCTCCTAAAGGAGAATAATTAGTACATCTCTAGAGTCAAAACAATTTAAGGAATGTTGTCACAACTACAACACCTACTTGTAATATAGAAAACTTATAGAAATATAGGTTAGAGGAATGAAAACTACAACAATCAAACATGGAGTCTTTACTTTGAGTGTGTTGTTCCTCTAAATGCACTGAGATCCCTCTGGATCCATGACTTCAGCAAAGGTTCCTTCCTCTTGCAATTTCCCTCATGATAATGATACAAATAATATATACAAGTGAATACCTAAGGATGTTGATATGATTTCTCCATTGGCTCTTGGTTGATCTCTATCCTCTGAGATCTTTATGAAGAAGATAGTCACGGTGTCACCTTTTGTCATCTTTGTTATTTTGAAGTTGGCCTTCAATGTAAGGGTTTGAGTAGGTGATTGGCTTCCTTGTCCTAACGTCATCTTCCTTCCATTCATTGATAGTTGTCTCTGGTAAACCCTTTTGTATTACCCAAAATAAGTCTTCCTCTGAAGTATTTTCTTTCAAGAACTTTTAAGTTGCTTTATTCATCAAGCTTATCTTCCATCATAGTTTTTGTTCATCATAATTTTAGATTCTTCACAACCCTTTGTCAACTAGGCTAGAAAACCTAATTGCTAGGCTAGGCTAGCACTTTTAGGTTTTATTGGACTTATGACTGCCAACAATAAGCCTTTGAAAGATAGGATAACACTGGTGAGCTGAAGAGATCATTCAATGAGTTTGCAGAAACCTTAATTCTGAAATTTCTGCAGAAATTGGCAAAACCCTAGAAACCCTAGGGCCAAAATTTCAAAATGCTTGGAATGTCACTCTGAGAGTCTCTGGAGATGCGCTAGAGGAGGCCGTACTCTACTATTCCAAAATTATCCCCAACGTTCAAGTGTTTAAGGGCTGAAACACCACATAAAGGAAGGTCGTATGGATTTTCTGAAAACCCTAGGAGGGTTGTATGGTTCTGCAGAAGAGAGAGGAGACTTGTAGATGCTTGTTCAATGGGTTCTTCAAGACCTATGCTCTGAAACCATGTTGATTTTTAAATAAGGTATGTTAAGCATGAATTTCATTCCATTTTATCATTTAACTTAACCATAGACAATAATGTTGCAACAACCAAGATCACAAGAAGAAACACCATGCACAAGAACACAAGAAGTATCCTGGGAAACCCTTCTCAACAAGGGAATAAAACCCAGCCAAATCCTTTGCTATATTCTTCAAGAGAAAGACCTTCACCACCAAGAAAGACCTAGCACACAAGAGGGTTCTCAAACCCTAGAAGACTAACGCCCAAGAGGGGTGCGCACCTTTTCCCAAGTAGATGTACTTGCTGAAATTTCCAAACTCACATGAAGGATATGTTTCCACAATGGGGATTTTACTTTTACTTATACTAACCTAAACCTGTCAACTGAAGTGTCTATTGGCCCAACAGGGTCAACCTCTCTAAGTCACATTATAATTATAATTATTATTATTATTATTATAATTAACATTAATCAAATTAATTATCTTTTACATTTATTTTTAATCACATTAAGGTGGGGCTGACCTGTACCATTTACATAACAATTAGGGTTACAGGTAGGTCTGATTCTTGAAAAATATATAGAAAAGGATATGATACACCCACTAGTTCTCATCCGCTAGGGGCACATCCATAGGGATGACATATCTCTAGTTCATTGCATTACACAGAAAAACCAGATCTTCACATGTTCACCTATGCTCGTCCACAAGAACGTCCACTCTATAGATATTCATTCCCACTGCCTCACACAGGAGAAACATCTGGAGTCTTCTCGTCAACTCTGTTGCTCAGAGGAGGCTAATACATCATCTTCATTTCTGTTCACATAATGATGCACCCAACACTTTGGGATTTCACACGTTCACCTTGTGCTTAGCCGCATGCATGTCTAACTCAACAGATCACCTTTCCCACTGGATAATCATCTAGAGTTCTTCTCAACTCTCATAATGGAGGAGGTCATCTCTACGTTCCTAGCTCTGTCTCGGGTAGGAACCACGTACCCTTCTTAGGGGCTTTCTCTCAGGTTTGTAAGCTGAGAGAAAGACTCACATAGCTACAATGATCCACATCTCACAGGTTTGTAAGTTGGAGAATGTCTCACATAGTTGCATTCATCAACACAATGTGTACGGTGTCATATTAGATTTTAGACATATAAATAGTCTCCAAATTGTAGTAAATAATTCACTAGTCTCTCACAACTAATTTCTAATTTAGAATATTTCCTTGTAGGAAGGTAAATTTTTGAAAATTTAGAGCTTAATGTGGAATCCTTTGTCATTGGTCATGAAGTTTCAATAGTGTTTTGTTCTTTAAATAGTAGGAATTTTGATTATTTGAGTAGGAAAATACAAAGGCCATTATGTTGATAAAACTATGACTGTTGTTTTTATGGTTTATGGGTTCTATCTAACTTTAATTTATTTTCACTAATTTTTTATGCATGTTCACCATGAGAAAATTAGTCTTTTGTATAACCTATTTTCTTTTCCCTTCCTTTATTTTTATAGATAGAGAAATATAATTATTATTCATTATTGATGTTACAATTTCTCATTTTATAATGCTATAGGAATGGTTCCTTGATGGTTTCTTTTTGTTCCAGTCTTTTGAGCTTATTAGTCGTTTCTCAAATGTCATCGTTAGCACTATCTTCAATTTTGAATTTTTCCAAGGGATATAGGTGTTGTGTTAGGTAGCTAGAGAGGTAGTAGTGGGAGCCCAGAGGGCCCATAGTGATAATAGTGGAGGCCATTCAATCTAAGGTGGACTAGGCCACTATATTATTAAATAAGGTCCACTATGGTATTTAGATATAATAAATGGGTAGTTAGATATAATAAATGTAAGAGGACTTCTTAGAAGGTTCTACTTCTAGAAGATTCCTCCT
>JZKD02S0282213.1:122909-135777 GCA_000966675.3 Picea glauca | reverse complement strand
ATGGCCCCGGAAGTTAAAACCTGCTAAAAATAGTAAATTGCCAAAATGGCCAGAAAACTGTTTTGAGCCATTTGGAAAAGATGGGTGGCCCCCGATATCCACCTGGATCAACAGGACTACAGAGTTCATAAATTTTCATAGGGTGCTCAGATGGTTATTTCTTTTCAAACCCTCAAATAAATTCTACATATTACTGAAGCATTAAAAGCCCAATTGTTTGACACATTGAATGATAGATTGGATGACTTTGTAGATGGCCTCACAGAAGGCCTCAATGATAGTTTTCGTAGTATTCAAGATTCATTGGATAGCATGCAGGAGAGATTTCTTATGGCGGACCTCAGGGATTAATATAATCAAGAAATATATGCTTGGTATGATTTTGAGGTTGATTGTGATGATTGATATATGGATAGTTGTCATTTCTGAGATGACAACCACTTTCATATTTTATTTGATGACTCTAATCCACCTTTTGTAGAGAGTATCAATCTGACAAATCAAGAGCCAATGATTATTACCAGTGTTCATCCTGCATATTCTACAATGGTATTATTCCTTCTATATTCTACTATGACCATTTTCCACTATGTGGATGGATCTTCTTATTTGGATCCACATGACATATGTCAGTCTTTGGAGCATAATTTTGAGTTGGTTATTGGGTTCCAAAATCTTCCACATGGAGTTCACATGATCACTTGGACATGGGACCCAGGTTTTCAATGGCGATTGGACTACTTCAGCATGGTGACTTTCATTTCTACATGGGACCTTGGTTCTCCAGTCTTTTTCAGCATTATGGTCCAAAATTATCCATGAGACTCTCGTATATGGCTGTACATCAAGTGTTGAGGACAACGCTTTCATAAGAGGGATGAAATGTTAGGTAGCTAGAGAGGTAGTAATGGGGGCCCATAGGGCCCATACTGATAATAGTGGAGACCATTCAATGTAAGGTGGACTAGGTCCACTATATTATTAAATAAGGCCCACTATGGTAGTTAGATATAATAAATGTAAGAAGACTTCTTAGAAGGTTCTATTTCTAGAAGATTCCTCCTCCAGAATGTTCTTAGGTGATGGTAGCACTATATAAAGGGGTTCAAACAATGTAATGGGATATGAAGAGAATTATTGTATTGTGATTTGTAGCTCAACAGGAGGATGTCCCCTCGAAGAGGCAAGTGAACAGGAGATGATCCCTTCCATAATAGGATCCATTGTATGGTGTTTCCCTACCTCAAGAGTTTGGTAATAATAAAGTGTGGTTTTTTCTATATTGCTCTGTGGATTTATTATGTATTTAGTATTTGTGGTGATTATATTTGTAGATCTATTCAAGTACTTAACATGTTGCAATTAATATGTCTCTTTGTGTAAATTCATAGGCCAACAATAACCCCTTAAAAACAAATATTGGGGGCATTTTCTAAATCATGTTTAAAAGTAATGATCTTAGTAAGATAATTTGGTCAAAAAATGTATTTCAATATGTATTATGTAAAATTTTGTTGCTATTGTATAGTACTTTGTTTGAATATACAAGTCACAACTTTGCTAGCTAGCATGCTCATTAAATTATGAATATTTTTTTGGTGTACTCTTTTTTATTATTTTTCTATCACATAAAATTTTATGGTGAAAATTTAAAGAAGATGAAAAAAATATAATGGTAAAATTCACATACAAAAATGCAAAAGAAATTGACACTTATGAATTTGCATAAAAACTAAAAGGAAAGGAATGAAAAACACACTACCACCATGAAATTTTCATTTGATAGGAAGACAAGATATTAAATTATAGGCTTGGTTGGAAGACAAGATATCCCCAACTCTTTAGTTCTCTTCTCCTTTTCCCTTTCATTCTGGCATTCATATGCAAGGCCTATTTTTTTATTTTATTTTAAATTTCAATTATTTTGTGCTTTCATTGGCAATGTGACATTTTGGAGTTGAACCATATTTGATTAAACAAGAATGGGGCCCTTCACACTATTAGTTACATCCTCCAATCTTGTCATCAATTTCACTGCCTCAATGTTAAGAACCAGAATAGATCTACAAATATAATCACCACAAATACTGAATACACAATAGATTCACAAAGCAATATAGAAGAAACCACACTTTATTACTATCAAACCCTTAGGGTAGGGAAACACCATACAATGGATCCTATTATGAAAGGGATCCTCTCTTGTTCACTTGCCTCTTCGAGGGGGCATCCTCCTATTGAGCTACAACTCACAATACAATAATTCACTTCATATCCCATTACATTGTTTGAACCCCTTTATATAGTGCTACCATCACCTAAGAACATTCTCGAGGAGGGATCTTCTAGAAGTAGAACCTTCTAAGAAGTCCTCTTACATTTATTATATCTAACTACCATAGTGGGTCTTATTTAATAATATAGTGGACCTAGTCCACCTTACATTGAATGGCCTCCACTATTATCACTATGGGCCCTCTGCCCCCCCCACTACCTCTCTAGCTACCTTACACAACTCCACTGAGGAAGTGACACATGGTCCATATAGAAGATGACACATGTTAAAGTCCATTCGGCATATGGTGCGTGTGAAAGCCACAAAATGAGCTGACACGTGGCAACCTAGTAAACAAGTGACATGTGGCAGGTCCACATATGCAAGCTCCAAAGCATGTACTGGTAGTTTTACAACATGGATACAAAAATTGTGATTGTTGATCATTAGTAGGATCAATGGTTCATATTATTTCGAATCTTGAACCTCGACGAGTTTTTGTTTGTTGGAGATTATAAAAGTTCTGACATCCTGGGACCGCTATACACGTCTGTCATCCATTGAAAAGCATAGATCAACGACCACCATAATGAGTGGTGTAGCGTGTTGATTTTTCACTAGGCTAGGCTCAAGCATGAAGTTTATTCCAATTTTAGCATTTTACTTGAACCATAGACAATTGCAGTTGCACCATAACAATTTGTTGCAGTAACCAAGATCATAAGAAGAAATAACATGCATAAGTACACAAGAAATATCCTAGGAAACCCTTCTCAACAAGGGAAGAAAACCCAACCAATCCTTTGTTATATTCTTCAAGAGAAAGACCTACCACACCATAGACCTAGCACACAAAAGGGTGCTCACAAAACCTAGAAGGCTAGCACCCAAGAGAGGTGCACACTTTATCCCTAGAACTTGTACTTGTTGAAATTTCCAAAATCACACTTGTGTTATGTTTCCTCAATGGGAAAATCACTTTTATTTATATTAGACTGGACACATAAAAAGTGGTGCCTATTTTCACAATAGGGTCGACCTCAATAACTCAGAATATAATTAATGATTACAATATTAATTATCTTTTACATTAATTAACTTTCACTTTATGGTGGGGCCGACCTGTACCCTTTACATCACAATTAGGGTTACAGGTAAATCTAACTCTTAGACAATATAGCAAGGGATATCACACACCCATTAGTACTCAACCACCAGGGGGCACGTCCACCTGTGCTCAACCACAAGGACGTCTAAGTCAACATATCTCTATCTCACTGAGTCTCACAAGAGAATCATCTGGACACACACTCACTAGTGCTCAGCCACTAGGATCATGTCCACCTGTGCTCAACCACAAGGATGTCCTACTCAATAAATCTCTATCTCATTGAGTCTTACAGGAGAATCATCTGAAGTATCACATCGTCTTAACTCTCTACATAGAGTAGAACAGTAAACCCATCACATGGGCTCCTTCACCCCCTCACAGGGGTACACATCGTTTCATCTCCATCTCAGAGAGAACGACAGACCCAACCCATGGGAATCTTCCCTACACAGGCGCACACAACGTTCCATATCCGTCTCAGAGAGGAACGACACACCCATCTCATGGGCACACCCAACTCACGGGCTCTCTCACAGGCTGACTCGCTCAGTTTGTGACCTGGAGGATGTCTCACGTAGTTGTAATCATCAACACTGCCTCTCAGCTAGGGAGGCATTCTCCACCAGTCCAAGTCTCTCACGGAAGTACTCGAACTTCGTCTTGGCTATAATCATGAACACTCCCTCTCACCTAGGGAGGAATTCTCCACCAGGCCAAGTCTCTCACGGAAGTACTCGAACTTCGTCTTGGCAAGCGATTTGGTGAAGATTTGCAATTTTCTCATGTGTAGGAAGGTATTGCACGTGTACTGCTTTCCTCTGCACCATGTCTATGATATAATGATATTTTATCTCAATGTGTTTCGATCTATCATGAAACACATGTTTCTCAGAGAGCTTCACACAACTCTGGTTATCACAATGAATAATGATAGGATCCATCTCATGATCAAATAAATTTGTTTGAAGCTTGCAAAGCCACACTGCTTCGTGGACTGTCACACTCAACACTATATACTATGCTTTTATTGTACTCAAGGCCACAAAGCTCGGTTTCCTGCTGCACCAGGAAACCATGGCAAACCCCAAGGTAAAACAACAATCGGATGTGCTCTTCCGGTCCACTGCGCTCCCTGCCCAATCTGCATCGACATATCCCTGTAAACTCAAGTCTACACTAGAGACATATCTCAGGCCATATCCAACTGTGCCTCGTAGGTATCTTGATACATGTTTCGTTGTTATCCAGTGAGTCTGTCTTAGCTGACTCAAGAACTGACTAAGTACATTCACTGCATAACATATATTCAGTATGGTGTTAACCAGATACATCAGTGATTCAAATAGTTGTTGATACAAGTGTGGATCAATCTCGCTTGAATCAACATCATTCATTTTCTTCAAATCTATCACCATTGGTGTAAGCATGGATTTGTATTCTGTCATACCGAACTTCTTCAATATCTCCACTGTATATTTTACTTGACTCGGGAAAATTTCATCAGTCCTCTGCCATACTTCTAGTCCCAAGAAGTAGTGCATCATACCTAGATCCTTCATCTCGAATTTGGTAGTCAATGCTTTATTTCATTCAACAATAAGTCTCTTTGAACTAGTGAGGAAAAGGTCATCCACATATAGGACCAAGATTAAGCACTCGTTGTCAACAATATGATAATATAGGTTTGGATCATCAACACTCTTGTTGAAGCCCAAACTCATCAAGAATCCATCCATTTTCTAATACCAAGCATGAGGTACTTGCTTTAGTCCATACAGGGCTTTCTTCAACCTTCACACATGAGATTTCTCGTTGTGTATCACAAATACTTATGGTTGCTCGACATAAACTTCTTCCTCAATCTCACCATTGAGAAAGGTTGTCTTTACATCCATTTGATGTAGTTTCCAACCCGCGGATGCAACTAGTGCAATGATATTACGGATGGAAGTGTATCAGGCTACTGGAGAAAATGTCTCATCATAGTCAACTCTGTCTACTTGTGAGAATCCTCTGGCTACAAATCTCGCTTTGTATTTCTCAATACTTCCATCAACTGCATGTTTGATCTTATAAATCCACTTGGAAGTCACTACAGACTTCCCTTTTGGTCTCGGAACAATATCTCATACATCATTCTTCAAGATAGACTGATAGTCTTCTGTCATGGCATCTTTCCATACCTCTTCACCTATCGCTTCTTTGTGACAAGAAGGCTCAGAATCAATGATGCGGCTCATGGTTGAAAGGTAGCTCGGAAATCTCTTTGGTCTCTTGCTCTCTTGGGATGTGCCTTGAGGGGTTGTATGTCCCTCTGCTTCCTGCAGAGTTTGTCGAGCCCAGATAGGCCTTTTATGCCCTACTACAATATCTCTAGGCATGTCAACTAGAGCTATTGGATCGGCTGGAACAACTGGATCAATTGGAATAATGTTTGTCTCCCTCTGAATTGTTGAAGGGGGAGAAGGTATTGTCTCACTGTCAATCTCCATCTCAGATTCTCTAGATCTTTAAAAGGTTATCTATTCTTCAAAGATAACATCTCTGCTTATATCAATATGTCTCTGACCAGGGACGTAGATCTTATATGTCTTTGAAGATTCATTGTATCCCACAAATGTGCCCTTTCTCCCTGAAGGGTATAGCTTGGATCTCTTGTCTTTGGGTACATGAAAATATATTGGACATCCAAATTTCCCGAAGTGTCCAATCTTAGGCTTCACTCCAATGAAGGATTCTTCTGAAGTTATGTTCTTCAAGATATGGTGAGGACTCATGTTCTGAACATATACTATTATCATGCATGCTTCTGCCCATAGAGTCATAGGTGACTCTGATCATGTATCATTGCTTTGGTTGCCTCAATGATGGTTTTGTTCTTCCTCTCTCCAACCCCATTTTGCTAAGGGTTGTAAGGAAAAATGTACTCCCTCTTGATCCCTACTCCAATACATAAATTTTTGAAATCCTTAGAGGCGTATTCTCCTTCATTATCTGATCTTAGTACCTTGATCTTTCTTCCGGTCAGGTTCTCAACCCAAGCTTTGAATTCTTGAAATTTTGCAAGGACTCCATCCTTGTTCTTTAGGAAGTAAATCCAAGTTTTCTAAGAGTGGTCATCTATGAAGAGTACATAGTACAAATATCCACTCATGGAGGCAACAATCATTGGCCCAAACACATATGGATGTATCAAGTCCAAGATTTCCTTGGATATATTGGCACTGTTCAAGAAGGACCCTTTAACATTCTTGCCAAGAGCACAACCTTTGCAAAACACATGTATGTTGAATCTGTATCTTTGGAAGGCATGTTACCATTTTCCCTATAGTTGGGAGAGCTCTATAATGAATGTGAGCAAGTCTCCTATGCCATAGCTCACTCAAGTTGATAGTATCATGTAACATGGCTTGTACTGGCCTGATGGTCAATCTGTATAAGATGCTTTCTCGAACACCAATTACTTTGGCAGAATTTATATGTGAGTCCTTGTGCCATGCAAGAACTCTCCCTTTAGAAAAGGTAACCTTGTAGCCTATGTCTTCCAAGGAAGAAATGGAGACAAGGTTCCTCTTCATCCTAGGTACATATAGTACTTCACTTAGCTGAAGCTGCATGTCAGAATCTAGTTGGAAGGTAGAAGTTCCAACCCCTTTCACATTATATCTGGCATCATCTCCAAGGACAACATGTAAATTTGTCTCTTTCTCAACAAGATTAGTCAGGTGTTCTCTAAAACCGGTCATGTCCCTGGAGGCACCACTGTCAATTAACCAAGTACCATCATTAGTAGGAACCATACCTAAGAGTGTTGAAATGTTGATGTCTTCATCTCTTTGAAGTCTTGGCTTCCAAGAACTGTATTTGCTTGATTCATCAAGCTTGTCTTCCATCATAGTTTTGTTCATCATATTTTAAATTCTTCACAAAGCCTTGTCAATTGGGCTAGAAAACCTAATGGATAGGCTAGCAACCTTAGGTTTTTTTGGGCTTATGAATGCCAACAATAATCCTTGAAAAAATAGGAGAACAATGGTGAGCTGAAGAGCTCCTTCAATGAGCTATAGAAACCATGATTCTGAAATTTCTGCAGAAAATTGTGAAACCCTAGGGCCAAAAATCCAAAATGTTCGGTGACGCAGACCTATCAGTCCTCAGACCGAGATCTACTCACAGGATTGTTCTTTAACCCCTTCGAGCCGGATCGACTCTTTCGGAAAGACTGTTGGAATCTACCTTTAAATCGATCCACAGGTCCTTTTTCGCAACTCGCAACTCGCGAGTTCGTGAGTCGTGACTCTCGACTCTTCCTTCTCAAATCCACGATACCCGAGATTGCGAAATGGTTATGGATCCTTCTCTGTCAGCACCCTGTGTGTGTGTGACCACCGGCTAGGCTTAAATGCCAGCACCTTTTCACAACTCACCACTTTGCGAGTTGAAGAGTTGAACTATCGCTCCCTTATCTCCCGAACCCCCGAGACGCGAGAGGTCAACGGGGTGTTGACTCCTTCCAATAGGTGATGTGTGTCCGCCTGTCTATCGTGCAGGCCCCACCTCATGGTTCTGCCACATGTCCCTCGTGCCCGGCTTCGGCACCTCGTGACTTCGCCTTTCGCAACTTCAAGACTTGGAGCACCCAACTCTTGGGCTCCCACCCTGCGAACCTCTGAGTTCGCGAGATCCCTTGATCTCTGCCACCTGTCCTCCTCCTAATGGAAGGCTGTGATTTTCTCGTGGTTTCGCGACTTCGGGACTTTCGGGACAAAAGTCTCGACCTCTTATCCTCCGATATGCCGAAACAGTGAAATTTCGACACGTCGTCTATGCGGGTCCCACGATGGAACTTCCCGCCTTTTGGTGTTTTCGGACTTCGCGACTTCACGAATTTGGATGCTGAGCTTTCAGCTCTTCAACCCACGAAACCCCAAATTGGTCAACAAAGGTCTGACCTCTGTGTCGGTGAGTTTGCCACCTGTCCACTCTCAGATGGATGGTCATGATTCTCTTCATAGCTTCACCACTCGCGAAGTTGAAGGACCCCTCTTTCTGATCTCCGATGTCCGAATCCCCAATACGGGTGATCTCGCGACATGTGTCCTCCTTCCAACGAACGACTGCGATTCTCCTGCGGTTTCGCGACTTCGCACCTCGCGACCTCGCGAGTCTTGATGCAAAGGTTTCGACCCTTCAACTCACGAAACCCCGAAATGAGATTTACGTGGGTGATCCAACGACCCTTGTTGGTTCAGATCCTATGGTCTAATTCTCCCAAGATTGCACTTGGAAAATACGTGCCATAACTTCCCTGCTCCTCTGCGAGATCTGACGGCTTCCGGGACTTCGCGAATCCTCCACGGAGGATTCCTACCGTCAAATTCCTCCTTGACGATTTCCGCGAAATGAACACAATATCTCCTTTCAAAACTTGTCCTCCAACAAACCAACGTTGTTGCGCCTTCTTCCAATACTTCAAGGTACTAGCCCTCTTGATCTTTTCTTTGACATCTTCAAATACCCTATCCCTCCTGAGCTTGATTGAAAAATCTTCAAGTCCTTTTGGGGAAAATTCATGCGCGCACTCCTTGCGACAATTCTTCAACAATTTCGCTTAGGTTGCAAACACTGAGACTTCACACATCCTGCACACTCCTTGCATGACTCCTGTGCTTAACTTGCACTTCTGTGAGAATGAGAATAACGTTATCCCTTCTGAGCTTTCAGAGACGAACTCTGGCTTCTGTCAACGCACACCTTGCGGACAATTTCACTGCACTCCTTGCAGGAAAACTCTTGCTCAGATAGAGAAACAATTGAAACTCATTCCTTACTCCCCCTCTCTTCAGATTTCAGACATTAAATATGAAATTAAACATTCACGCATCAAAGCAAATGCATAACAGAGAGTAAACAATCATGAGCATAACATTCAATCATGCATACACTGAAAGTATTTGAACACCATGAGTTTGAATCAAGCCTCATATATTAATCTCAGAACTTCTGTACATGGGTTCTTCTACACAGTTTTTTGCTCTCCTATGCTCTCTGCTCTCTTGATTGATTATGCTGCTAATCTCGCTAATGTTACAATGATACAAGTGAGGGTGTCTATATCCGTTTTCCCTCCAGCTCCTAAAACTGTCTAATCTAGGAATTTAAATCTACCTACTTACATTTACTAGCATAAATGCCTCTTAGTCCTTCAGACGAGAGCGGGACGCTCAAGGTCTGATTACAATCAAGAAGTGTGCCCTTTCTTAACTATTTCATTTAAGTTTGGCGCATCCAACTTCAAAACATTTCAAACAATTTATCATGTGCCAAAATGCGTTGGCGCTTGCCCCACGCTCGCTTGTTGTTGGCGATGCTCCTGCATCACTCAGAAATGTAATATGAATCTTGTTGGAGGTGCGCTGAAGGAGGCCATACACTCATGTACAACTTTTAGCCCCAAAATCCAAGTTTAAGGTGCTGAAACAACTCAAAAAAGGAGGGTTGTACAAAATTGCAACAAACCCTAGAGGGTCGTACAGAATTGCAAAAGAAGAGGACGACTTGCTTTGAATGCTTGTGCAATGGGCTCTTCAAGACCTATGCTCTAATACCGTGTTGAATCTTCACTAGGCTAGGCTCAAGCATGAATTTTATTCCAATTTTAGCATTTTACTTGAACCATAGACAATTGCAGTTGCACCATAAACAATTTGCTGCAGTAACCAAGATCACAAGAAGAAATACCATGCACAAGTACACAAGAAATATCATGGGAAACCCTTCTCAACAAGGGAAGAAAACCCAACCAATCATTTGTTATATTCTTCAATAGAAAGACCTCCCACACCATAAACCTAGCACACAAAAGGGTGCTCACAAAACCTAGAAGGTTAGCCCCAAAGAGAGGTGTGCACTTCATCCCTAGAACTTGTACTTGCTGAAATTTCCAAAATCACACTTGTGTTATGTTTCCTCAATGGGGAAATCACCTTTATTTATATTAGTTTGGACACATCAAAAGTGGTGTCTATTGGCACAACATAGCCAGCCTCAATAAATCAGAATATACTTAATAATTACAATATTAATTATCTTTTACATTAATTAACTTTCACTTTATGGTGGGGCCGACCTATACCCTTTACATCACAATTAGGGTTACAGGTAAATCTAACTCTTAGACAATATAGCAAGGGATATCACACACCCACTAATGCTCATCCACTAGGGGCACGTCCACCTGTGCTCAGCCATAGGGACGTCGAAGTCAACAGATCTCTATCTCACTGAGTCTCACAGGAGAATCATATGGACACACACTCACTAGTGCTCAACCACTAGGATCACATCCACCTGTGCTCAGCCACATGGACGTCCTACTCAACAGATATCTGTCTCACTGAGTCTCATAGGAGAATCATCTGAAGTATCACATCGTCTCAATTCTCTACACAGAGGAGAACAGTGAACCCATCACATGGGCTCCTTCACCCCTCACAGGGGTACACATCATTTCATCTCCGTGTGAGAGAGAACGACACAACCAACTCATGGGCATCTTCCCTACATAAGGGCACACAATGTTCCATCTCTGTCTAAGAGAGGAACGACATACCCATCTCATGGGCACACCCAACTCATGGGCTCTCTCACAGGCCGACTCACTCAGTCTGTGTCCCGGAGGATGTCTCACGCAACTGTAATCATCAACATAGCAGAACTAGAATATCTGTTATCAATCATTAGAATGAATCGACGATGAACTAAATTTCAACGATTTCATGGATAGTTAGATCCATCTGTCCATCCACAACGAAGATCGACGGTTGTCATTGAACGTGTATCAACAAGGTGCTCGAAGTTTAAAGGGTCACCATCTGTGGAGTGGTTTATGCCAATAAAGCTCGTGGTAATATACTATGGTCACATGGAACAAGAGCGTTATAAGTTAGCACCAAGGTTTAAGCGCTCAAGTGGATAAGCATTGGTCACAACCACTGGTCGCATGGACAAAAAGGAAATATTGGCGCTTGGAGTTTAGATGCCAGTGGACTCGTGCAACAATAGATCCTTCCAATCTCTGTTAGAAAAGAGGAATTGGGCCCGTATAAAGAATTCAAGAGTAGCTCGAGCATTGACGTTGTAGTAGAGTTACTTATAACTCTACACCTGTAGGTAATCGACATGTTAGGTCACTATCATAGTGTTAGTTATAAGCGATTTAACCGAAGAGGCAAGTACAATGTTGGGAGTGCACATTGATTATAATATATGTACAAATGTCAATGAGAATGATTATCTCATTGCCCCTATAACTATGACTGCGGTTCAATACATTAGCTAATATTCTAATGACCTTTGAGAATGGAATCAACACACTTTTTATTCTACCATCCATTATAGGTCACTACATGATTGGAGAAGGTGAATTGAGTAGCCGTGCCCTTGATTGCACAAAGTACAAAAGATCACTTTCTTTAATTAGCCTATTCTTTACTACATGTGTTCTTGAGTTTTCGTTCTAGCTCCTTGGTGCATTGCTTTTTCTTTTTAGGCTACAAGGAGAGAGTTTATACCTCACCCCTTAGAGAGGTCCTTTCCTTTCCACATGCTTTCAATTGAAAGTGAGCCAATGATAGTTTATCAAAAGGTCATTGATTTGAAAATATAAATTATCTGAATCCTTAGTGACTTTGAGGCTCTCCTTAAACCTCTCCTCCTTTCCTTAGGTATTGTGTGGAGCTTGGATTGAAAATTAGTACCATGTTTCCTTTCTCCTTAAAAAATCCTTCAAATTCAAAGCTAGAGAATTAAAGGTGGAAAAGAGTGAGAAAAGCTTGAAAACAAAGATTTTGTATCTCCTAATTAGAGCGATGAATTACGAGTCCCAATGCTCTTTTTGCATGCCTTGCCCTCTCATTAAGGTTGTGATTTGTATAAGTAAATTTTACATAATCAAAATTGTCCTCTAGTAAGTTGAGAGAAATATTTTTAGATTTGACTCTACTTTTATTATTTATAGTGCAAATTAAAGTTAGTTGCAATAAAATCTCACCAATCTACAACAAAACCACAATACATCCTCTTAACATTTAAAATCACAACGTTACAAAGATATAAATTTTATTATGGCCTTACCAAGCCATAAATTCAACCCCTTATTTCTTGAGCAAATCTCAAGAGATTCGATAGAGTTGTATACTTTGGATCCTACTTAGACTACAATTACCTTTACATTTGGAAATAAGAAATAACACGATTTTTAAACATGGTTTCTAATTAGTTGACTGCAACTCAACTTAAGATTGATGGTAAAAAAATATCGCATCTCATATAACCAAAAAAATGGAAACTTTCTCCAACATATCTTACAAAGAGATATTATTAAACACAAAACAAATTTTTACTAGAACTTCCTTCTAAATGAGATATTCTTTGTAATTAAGGTAATTAAATGATTAGCATACTTATGCTAGAATAAATTC
>JZKD02S0282213.1:76743-87673 GCA_000966675.3 Picea glauca | reverse complement strand
CAAGGTACAAGACCAAGGATCAACCCATGCCTTAGACATGGGTACCCTGGAACACGTCCAGGGGCCCTAGACATATCTAGGGACTTAACTGCTTGGTCCCAGACCAAGAACCCCAGTTATCTACTGGGGGCCCTTACAAGGGTCTTTACTGCTTGGTCCTAGACCAAGAACCCCAGTTATCTACTGGGGGCCCTCTCAAAGGTCTTTACTGCTTGGTCCCAGACCAAGAACCCCAGTTATCTACTGGGGGCCCTTACAAGGGTCTTTTGCCATGGCTCTGACTGTTTGGTCCTAGACCAAGAACCCCATGAGTGTACTGGGGGCCCTAGTTCATAACTAGGGTCTTAATCCATCCTCCAGGGAGAATGACTCTTGCAACTGCATTAAATTCAACACTCCCTCTCCATATATCTCTTGTATCATTGTTGTATGCCTCCTTTATTTGACTAGTGCCGTGCCTTAATACACATTGTCCTCTCTTTGTTGTTGTGCATAGGAACCAAGAATAATGAAGCTAGAGCGCCATCTGTTGGGATGATAAAAAATTTGTGGATCTATGGTGAATGATTCAACAAATTGTAATCAAACATAAACCTTGAGTTGAAATAAAATATAAAGAGAATTGAATCCATGAACAAGAGAACAAGAGAGATGGTGCCACTAGGCAAAGACCTAATCAATAATGAATCCAAGATGACAATACAAAAGACTCGTAAGTCGTGTATTTGTACACAATTTAAGATGTTGGACATCTCCCCCATGAGGGAGTTATGGACCCAAATAAATGCCTAGGTTGGCTTTAGCCACCTATAATAACATAAAATATGTTGACTAGGTTGGCTATTAAACCATAACCTAGTAATAAAGTAATAAGGGTGCCTAGCCATAATGTCAAGTAACCATAGTGAATATTGCCATTAGTTTAACACCCCCCTTAAATTTGAGCATGGGATAATGGAGAAAGATGATAAAGTACAAAAGAGTGAGCATACCCAGGTCATTAGAGGGACAATCATAACTTTAATAAGATAGAGTGGGTTTGTAATGATCCAACTCAATACAAACATTGAAAGGTTTATGAATACCTAACAATTATCAACTTAGAATTGCTCAACTCTTGAAGAAATGCCATCATCAAATTGCTCAACTCTTGAAGAAACGACATCATCAAATTGCTCATCATCTAGGGGAATATGATCTTGATTTGTCTATTTGATTAAAATACAAGAGAGAGAGGGTATAAAAGTGAGTGGGCTTACCCAACACAATGAAGAATTAGTTGTAGCTAGAAGAAGAGAGAGTGGGTCTGGGATGACCAAACTCAATACAAAAGTGGATCAAATAATTTGTTGGAAGAATGCTTCCACCAAACTATTCATCATCTAGGAGACTATGATATCAAATTGCCCATCTAAAAAAGAAGTGTTGGAAGAAACATCATGTATAGGAATCAACTCTTTGTTGTGCATTCCTTGAAGGAAAGTGATCATTGAATTGCTCGTTTATGAAAGGATGTTGCCATTGAATTGCTCATTTGTTGGAAAATACTATCATTGACCCGCTCATCCAATGGAGGAGGGCATACTGCACAACCATATATCCTAGCCATACTGCACAACCATTGGAAGAATATTGCCATTGATTTGTCCATTTGAAGAAGTGTTGGAAGGAACATCCTATAAGAGAGAAGAGATGGAAATACCCAACTCTAATAAGATCAATTATAGTTGAAATCAGACTAGGAAGACCCAACTCCATATATTTGAAAGAGCTCAAACACAATTGGCAATGCCCCAAAACAATAGGGGAGTGGGTGAGTAAAGCTCCAACACATATACATGAGAGAGCACAATTGAGAAGAAAGTTCGAATATAATCTGAGAGCTTGAACAAAAGTGAGAGAACTTGAATACAACAAGGGTGTGGGTGTGTAAATACCTAGTACAAATGCACCTGAGAGAGCAAAACTCAGAAGGAAAGCTCATATACAAGATGAGAGTGGGTTTGTAAATACTCAACTCCTCACAAAAAGTGGTCGTGGCGAAGATACAAATTTTAGAATATAGGTTGTTGACTCCCAAGTGAGAGTTGGTGTGTGGATTACCAACTTAAAAACATGGTTGATTCTAGCCGAAAAGAAGTGAGAGGGTTAATGAATACCCATCTCAACATAGGGTTGGCCTTGTGCACAACATCCTCTTTGAAGATGGACATGAGGCCAAGAAGAAAAGTGTTAGATTGCACCTTCCCCCCTTATTATTGAATGCATGCCATTGGAAAATAGAACCTCTGGAAAAAAACCATAGTACCAATTATCAACATGACTCCACAACTTGATAAAGGGTGCTTCTAGTTAAATTCTGAAAGAAAGAGCCACTTAAGTATGCTGGTCAACTAAAGGAGCACTAAGGAGCAAAGTTTGTCAATGAGACTAAAAATGCCATTGAAAGAACAATCAAGAGAAACCAAGATTATAGTGGGGAAAGATAAGATTCACGTGAAACACTGAATTATCTTCAATACAGTGCGTCCAATAAGGACAAATGACATAGTGTGGATCCACATAATCAAATTGATCCACTAAAAGAAGCTAAGAATCATCTATAGAGTCATCAATAAAAGAGTGGGACAAATCTTGCGGAGTTGTGAGTGGAAATTGCATCAAAGGAGTTGAGATGGGTCTCCCTTTACAAAGAAGCAACCACAGGCTTGTTAGAGTTGTTATGAATCATCAATAGATGTTGAGAAGTAAGCCTCACATCACCAACCACATCATCCAATATAAAGGTACCAACCCTTGGAATACAAAGGATGTTTTCAAATAAGGTGTAGTCAGTACCAAGAATATCGTCTTTTGAATTCGACACAACCGAATGTGCAAAGTACACTGCCATATGTGTGTCAAAGAAACATTCTATCTGGTCTAGTAAAACTTAGTCTCCTTGAAGACCTGAAGAAAACTCACTAAAGGAGCGAAGAAGGGTTTGAAACTCTATAATACAACCTAATCCATAAAATCTAGTTCCACAACCCTTAGAGTAAACACTACTAGTTAATAGTCTCACAAATCAATTGAATAACCCATAAAGTTTTGTTGCCAATCAATCCTTTGGATTAAATATGAGAAGTGGGCCTAAAAAAGAGTCCCTAAAGAAGAAATTATGTACTCTTGGTTCCTCAATGATAATTCCACCAACAAAATCCATAGAAAAACCTTCAAACATAGGAGAAAACCACAAAATACTAGTGCTGTTCCAAAAAACTAGCTGTGAAATTTGGTGGAAACAAAGAGAAAGATAGGGTGCACCACCTTAGAAGAGCATCGATCTACAAAAAGAATCCCTTAAATTTGCTAAAAGAACTAGAAAACACCAAAAAGAGGAGGGCACAAGTGGTGGAGAGTGTAAAAGCTTCTTAAAAATGTTGTTGTATTGAAATAAGTTGGAAAAAACCCTAGTTTTAGACAAGTCTCAAAAACTATAGTATTTGGTTAAACGAAGGAGAAACAAGGAGGGTGTTACCTAAAGAGGGTAAAAAGCCCTTAAAATTTGTTGTTGTCCAAAAAAAAGTGCTGAAAAACCCTAGTGTTAGACCTGAAACAACCCTAAAACAACATTAGATAGGGAAGGAAGAGTTCACACTAGCTCTGAAACCATGTTGGGATGATAAAGAGATCATGGATCTATGGTGAACACTTCACCAAACCCTAAGCCAACATAAGCCTTGAATACAAATATCACATAAAGAGAAGTGAGCCCATGAAGAAGAGAATAAGAGATATCATGCCCTTGGTCAATAGAATCAATCATTAGCTCAAGATTGTATAGAAGATTCATAAGTGGTGCATTTATGCACAACTTAAGAGGCTAGGGTGCCTTCCCCCATGAGGGGGTTATGGGCCCACATAAATGCATAGGTCGGCCTTAGCCACTTAGGATGATATAAAATAATGTTGATTGGGTCGACTATTAAACCATAACCTAGTAATACAATAATGAGTGTGCTTAGTCATAATGTCAAGTAACCACAAGTGAAGATTACCATCATTTTAACACCATCACTGTCACTGTTGGAGAAAATTGGTTGAGCAATAAAGGTCAAAATCTAACACTCTCTCTTTGTGAGGAAAGCGTTCTCCACCAAACCCAGTCTTTCCCTTAGCATCTTCAACTTCCCCTTAGCTAGAGGCTTCATCAAAATATCAATAACTTGCAAATTCAAAAGAACATACTTTAGGATCATTGCACCTTTTGAATTCTGTCCCTAAAGAAATGGTACTGAATGTCTATGTGCTTGGAGCAGTCATGAAACACTAGATTCTCTTAGTCTGATACAACTTTGATTGTCATAGTATACCATAGTGGGCTTCAACCTTTGAATGGTCAACTCTATAATCAAGTTGAGAAGCTAGATAACTTCACAAATAGTAGAGCTAGATGCCATGCATTTTGTCTCCATCGAACTAAGTGCCATTGTTGTATATCATAGTTGAATCCAAATTGAAACAAAACCCTGCGGTACTCTTCTTACCACTTGCAACTCTAGCCTAGTGAGAATCCACAAAACCACGCAACTTCAACTCACCATCTTCTACATATCGTAGACCATGATGCACCATACCCATCAAGTATCAAAGCACATGCTTTGCAATGACCCAATAAATTTTCCTTGACAACCATGTACTAGCTCAAATTATTCATTGCAAAACAGATATTAGGTCCAATATTCACTAGATACATAAATATATAAGGGAGCTAATCAGTTGCATGTACATAAATGGATCTACCAAATCTGAATCTGAATCTGATTCTGCTGATAACATTGAATTTGGTATCATAGGAGCAGCGAAAGGCTTGCAATCCATCATCTAAAATCTCTTTAGAGTTTGGACTGCACACTTACCCTATTAGAGGGAGTCCCCACCTGGGCTCTGCAAAATCTCTAGACCCAAGAAATAATGCATAAGGCCGATGTCCTTCATATCGAATGCACCTACCAACTCTATCTTGCACCAAGCTATGAGCTTCTGAAAATCACTGGCAATCAAATCTATCAAATAAATAATAAAGATTGTTATCTGTTGCAGTTTTGGTGAAGCCCAAACTTAATAGGGTCTTCTTTAGTTTGCATACATRGGTTGCTCGTCCATGCACCTGAAARCTTCTTGGCTAATTGATGTATATTTCCTCCTCAATTAGACCATTAAGAAACACTATATTTACATCCATTTCGATATAAATGCAAAYCAAACATCGACATTGAAGACATAATGGCCTCAAAGGAAGTATAYCTATTAATTATAACAATGGTCTTCTCTTAGTAAACTCCCTCTCTSTAGTTGAATCCTCTCACTATGAATTGAGCCTTGTACTTCTCCATGTTGTGATTTGCTGCATGCTTCATCTTGYGTAACCACCTGGAATCAATCACTGACTTTCCCACTTGTCTCGACTCTCAGCATAATCACCCACACATCATTCTTYATAATGAAGWTATACCCCTCCACAATTGCATCTTTCTATACTTGCTCACTTATTGCTTCCTTAAGATTAGAAGGCTTTGCATTAATGATGGAAGACATCGGTGCAACATAATTCATAAAATTTTTAGGAGGATGAATCACCCAAAAGGACGTCTTTGGAGCTTCAACTAGCTCATGTGCATCTTGCAATGCTTGCACACTTCGTGCTTGAATTGGAAGGTACTAAAGCATTGATTCCACCACCTTATTGAGCTGGTTTTAAAATTTTTTGATTTCTTCGGATCAACATTTGGGACCAAAAATGTTTCTCCCTTCTTAATCTTTGTTGGAGGCTCTTAAGACGTTGAGGATCATGCATCTTTATCAAACTTCACATCTCATTTCGCCACTATCTTCTATTGTGATACAATGCATTAGCCTTGGAGGACTCATTGTATCTAACAAAAACACCCTTCAAACTAGAGGGTTCCAATTTTGTTCCTCCTCAATTAGACCATTAAGAAACACTATCTTTACATCCATTGCATCTTTCTATACTTGCTCACTTATTGCTTCCTTAAGATTAGAAGGCTTTGCATTAATGATGGAAGACATCGGTGAACATAATTCATAAAATTTTTAGGAGGACGAATCACCCAAAAGGACGTCTTCGGAGCTTCAACTAGCTCATGTGCATCTTGCAATGCTTGCACACTTCTTGCTTGAATTGGAAGGTACTAAAGCATTGATTCCACCACCTTATTGAGCTGGTTTTAAAATTTCTGATTACTTCGGATCAACATTTGGGACAAAAAATGTTTCTCCCTTCTCAATCTTTGTTGGAGGCTCTTAAGACGTTGAGGGCCATGCATCTTTATCAAACTTCACATCTCATTTCACCACTATCTTCTACTGTGACACAATGCATTAGCCTTGGAGGACTCATTGTATCCAACAAAAACACCCTTCAAACTAGAGGGTTCCAATTATAGCTCAAAGCTTCTTGGCTAATTGATGTATATTTCCTCCTCAATTAGACCATTAAGAAACACTATCTTTACATCCATTTCGATATAAATGCAAACCAAACATCGACATTGAAGACATAATGGCCTCGAAGGAAATATACCTATTAATTATAGCAATGGTCTTCTCTTAGTCAACTCCCTCTCTCTAGTTGAATCCTCTCACTATGAATTGAGCCTTGTACTTCTCCATCTTGTGATTTGCTGCATGCTTCATCTTGTGCAACCACCTGGAATCAATCACTGACTTTCCCACTTGTCTCAACATAATCATCCACACATCATTCTTCATAATGAAGTTATACCCCTCCACAATTGCATCTTTCTATACTTGCTCACTTATTGCTTCCTTAAGATTAGAAGGCTTTGCATTAATGATGGAAGACATCGGTGCAACATAATTCATAAAATTTTTAGGAGGATGAATCACCCAAAAGGACGTCTTCGGAGCTTCAACTAGCTTATGTGCATTTTGCAATGCTTGCACACTTCTTGCCTGAATTGGAAGGTACTAAAGTATTGATTCCACCACCTTATTGAGCTAGTTTTAAAATTTCTGATTTCTTCAGATCAACATCTAGGACAAAAAATGTTTCTCCCTTCTCAATCTTTGTTGGAGTCTCTTAAGACGTTGAGGGCCATGCATCTTTGTCAAACTTCACATCTCATTTCACCACTATCTTCTACTGTGAGACAATGCATTAGCCTTCGAGGACTCATTGTTCAACAAAAACACCCTTCAAACTAGAGGGTTCCAATTTAGTTCTGGTCTCATTAGGATTACGAATATATATATAAGACAATTGAAAACAAGAAAGTGTGATACTTGCGGTTTGTCACCAATGAAAGCTTCCTTAGGGGTTTGGTCCTTTAATACCCCATGAGGACCCCTATTCAAGTTGTAGATAGTTGTACTTCATGCCTCTGCCCAAAGGAACATAGGTAGATCTAGGTCATGAACCATAGCCTTTGTTGTCTAAAAAAGTGGACTTGTTCTTCCTTTAAACAACCTATTTTGTTGCGGGTTGCAAGGCATTGTTAACTCCTTGATCCTTGCTTCATTGCAAAAGGAATCAAGCTCCTTGGAGGTATACTCTGCCCCATTACTAGATCTTAATGCCTTCACCTTCCTACCTCTTTGGTTCTCCACAAGAGCTTTGAACTCATGGAACTTGCTATAGATCTCATGCCTGGTTTTCATAACATAAATCCAAGTTTTCTAGAAAAATCATCAATACAAGAAATGAATAGATATTCCATGTAAATGAGGTTGATGATTGGGTCCACATGCATCTGAATGTACTAGATCAAGAATACCTATTGATATGTGCTCACTGCTTGGGAATGCAGTGTTGGCATGCTTTTCAAGTGCACATCCCTTGCACACTATTGTCATTTCCACCTTTAAATCAGGGAGTTCCACCACCATGTCCTTGAGGAGAGGCAAAGCTCCACAGTGCAAGTGACCTAATCATATGTGCTAAAGCTCACATAGAGTGTCACTACCCAAAGGAACATAGGTAGATCCAGGTCATGAACCATAGCCTTTGTTGTCTCAAATATGGACCTGTTCTTCCTTTCAACAACACTATTTTGTTGTGGGTTGCAAGGCGCTGTTAACTCCTCCTTGATCCTTGCTTCTTTGCAAAAGGAATCAAGCTCCTTGAAGCTATACCCTCCTCCATTATTAGATCTTAGTGTCTTCATCTTCCTACCTCTTTGGTTCTCCACAAAACTTTGAACTCTTGGAACTTGATAAAGTCCTCATGCTTGGTCTTCATAGCATAAATCTAGGTTTTCTAGAAGAATCATCAATGAAAGGAATGGATAGATATCCCCTATCAATGAAGTTGATATTGGTCCACATGCATCTGAATGCACTAGATCAAGCATCCCTCTCGATATGTGCTCATTGCTTGGGAAAGCAGTGTTGGCATGATTTTCAAGTGCACATCCCTTGCACACTCTTGTCCTTTTACCTTCAAATTAGGGAGTCCCACCAGTATTTCCTTTAGGAGAGGCAAAGCTGCATAGTGCAAGTGACCTAATCATTTGTGCCAAAGTTCGCACAGAGTGTCACTACTATGCATCAAAGTTCTATGTTTCATAGGATCTGCTAGCAAACTTGTAAAGGCCACCTCTCTCACTTCTCTAGCCAAAACTCAACCAGGACCATGTTTGCATTTTATGATGATCACTTGCTGATTATCAAACTCAACCATACACTTTAGATATGTTAGACAAGAAATGAAAAGAAGATACTTGGCTAAACTAGGCACATACAATACATTATGTAGCTTAAGAACCTTTCATGTAGGCATGCATAATGAGATAGAATCATAGAGCCCATCCCAATCATTGAGTACTTGGCATCATCACCAAACTTCACTTGCATGTTGGAATCTTGTTCTTCTAGGATGAAGAACGCTGTTATGTTGGATGTCTTGTGTCTAGAAGCTCGACTCTCCATATGCTACTTGACACCACAAATGATGTTAGTGGAAAGGCATGACATAATGGAGAAGGTTGAAGGTTGTCTCCAATCTAGGTGCAAGCTCATAAGCTCTTGCAGCTTATGCACTCCTTGCAAATTGTGTCTATTGTAGTTGTTTCTTACCCTTCCCCTTTTTCCCACAATACTGAGAGGCATAGTGACCAAATTTGTTTCACTTAAAACACTTCATGTGATTCAGATCTTTCTTCCTGTTACCTCTGAAACTTGCACCTCAAATTTTACAAAAGTCCCTTAACCAAGTGCAACCCTAGGGGAACTTAGGAAGGTTGCCCACTGTCACCATATCAACTCTTGCTCTCACTTCAGGTCGGTTCATTTTCAACACAAGGGGGAAATCCTAGAAAAGATCATTTTATGATTTTCTTTAGAGTAAAAGGTATGGTGGATCTTACCAAGACCTGTGCCTATCCAATTGGGCCATGGAATCAAGTGGGTTTGAATATGGTGGAGAAGACGTAATTAAGCCCAAAACAGATTTTTGGATCATGCAAGAATAAGTGAGGGCCCTTAGACAAGATGCATCATCATAACCATGAAATTACAGCCAAGTAATAATGTGCAACTATGAACAAGATTGGGATAACCATAATATGAAATCCTAGATGAAGTAGACAAAGTAGGACAGTCTTCAACCAACAATACATCAGTTTGTCAATTCTGATTTCACAACAAGATCAAGAGTACTGAATAGGTATCACCTAACCTTCCTCCTTAGTTAAGACATCCCACAAACATGGAGTAAAACAGCTCTAACCAGAAAATTACAGCAGCAGAATCCTTTAATAATTCAAGGTTACATCAAGGATTAGGAAAGGTTTAACGAGCCCCACCTTGATCTCTCCTCTTTTGGGACAAAATTGACCTTCTACAATGATTATTTCAGCACCAAACCCATGGCAATTCTTGTGCAAACCATATATCATCCATGAAAAGAATAGAGAGATGGAAAAACCTCACACTGAATCCATCCTTCTTCCAATCCTCCCAAAGATATTCAACTGAGTGCTTAGGGGGAAACTCCTAATCTTCCAACCATGCTATTAGCAAATGATGTTCTCCTTTATTTATACCTTTTAACCCAAACCCTAATGAATAAAATAATAATAAAGAAAGATAGAAACCCTACAAGTAAGGTGCTCCTATTAGAGTAGCTTTTAGGGTTTGATTGTCAAAATTTGACATGTTTCAGCTTCTTCTTTGAGTTAGCTCCTCCAAATATGTGAATGATGCCTTGAACCATGTGTAATGCCTTATAAAGCCTTTTTAACATGCATTAAATCCTCTTTTGAGGAGGACGTACTTCGTTGAGGGGGTAGAATCATGATTTAAACAACAAAATGCCATCCTTTTCAACCATTGAGTAGAATGCTCCTCATCAAGAGACCTCCTTTGACCATACAAGTGCTTCTATCGCCACATGGCATTATTCTAAGCAAGGGTGTTCCTCCGTAGGCCTCTTCCCTTGCCACATGCCATGGTTTGGTCCTCCTCCATTGTGGGATGTTTTGCTCCTTTTGGCTTTGAGTGCACAAAAGGGGTCCATGATGTCACTTGTCATCTTCATAAACAAATGCCTTTCCTTTGAGGCTTTGATCATGTCAACAATGCCATGTGGTATCTCCTCATGCAAAGAGGAGGCTCCAAACATGTAGAGAAGCCTTGAACAATGTGTCCTTACCCCCAGATACCTCAAAAGGAGGAATATACCTCCAAACATGTGGAATCTCCTCCATTAGGGTTATTTCTCACCCCTTCTTGTTCTCAACATGCCCTAGTCACCTCCTTGAAGAGGGCATTCAACCTGTGATGCTCATTAACCCCTTTGCTTACTATATGTGATGTTTTGGAGCTGCATAAGGTAGGGCATTTTCTCCTTGGGTTGTGTCTCACCCTTAACTTTCCCTAAATCACGCCTTGGGAAACTTCCCGA
>JZKD02S0282213.1:37558-50722 GCA_000966675.3 Picea glauca | reverse complement strand
TCATGCATGCTTTTAGGATCTAGAGAAAATCTCTCTATGAGGTGGCATCACCCATTGTACTATAAATATGTAACATTGGAGTGAATAAGAATGTGTTGGCTATTATGCCTTTTCCTCCATGTTGCTGTTCTTGTCTCTAATTTATTGTGTTTAATTTCTTCAATTTGGCCACGCCAAAGCCGAGGCTACGACTTTAGAAGAAATGAAGATGGTGTATATTGAGTTCAAGAAGCACGACCCTAGTAAGGTTGTGAGCAATCACCTGGCAAGTTGAGGCCTGAAGAGGTATGAACACAAGGATCTCCCACATGACGAAATATTCCGGGGCATGAGGTCCTTCGCTGAAGTCCTAAGTCGTATTCAAGCCTTGCCACCTGGAGACATGGCTGAATTTTTGAAATTCCAGGAGCACCGACGGAGTTGTCTCCCCTAGATTTTATAGGGTGAAGCCCCAGAGCTTCCAGTTACAAAGTAGACAGGAGCCAAAGGTGCAAAGAACTCAAGTCCTAGCAGGGAGAAGGACCAAGGGAAAACTAGGGGGGCTGGAACCTCAGAGCAAGGAGCTGAAGTCCCCCAGAAGCAGGAAGGAAACCCCAAAAAGGGCACGCTAGGAAAGCAGGCCCAAGGCCAAGTGGAGATACCTTCGCAGGGATCGGGTGACTCACTTTCACTTACGTTAAACAGTCTGGTTACAGAGGTCACCCCGAAACAAACATCCAAGGAAATCGGTTGTCCGATTGCTATCGTCACACCCTTGTAGTTCACAAAGGGGAATCCTGACGCGGGATGGATTTTCAATGAAGAACTGACACCTATTTCTGTAGAGGAGCTGCCTCCTAACGAATTTTTCTTTGACAAAAAAAGAAAGGCCGTGGTGAGGCAAGGATTATATAAAAAAGAGGGCGTAATGGCTAAAAAATTTAAAATCATGACAAATGGGAAGGCCGCGAAAGAGGGAGAATTTGTAGAGGAGATCGCCGAGACACTAGGGGCTTATGCTATAGCCAATTAGTACTCAGTTGGGACTTTGACGGCCCAGTTGAAACGAAAGAACCTCCTGATCTTTAAATTGGAGGCTAGGGTGGCTACTGTCGAAACAAATGTCAGGGACGAGGTGAGGAGGAGCCTTAAGGAAGCCCGAACAACCGACCTGCGTGAAATCGAGAAGCTCAGGTCCGACCTCGAGCAGGTGCGCCAGTCGGTGCAAACTAGCCAAACACAGGTAAGCCAGCAAGGGCAACAGATTATAGAGTTGCAGTCGAAATTGGAGGTGGCCGAGAACCGGGTTGTAGACATAAAGGTGTTCAGATCGTAGGCCGCTGAAATCCGACATAAGGTACTTACGACTCAACAAAACCTGCTGGTAAAGGTAGGAACCATTCAAAACCATTTCCGAATGATAGATCAAATATTAGAAAATATTTCTTTGAGAGAAAGAGAAGTCGAGGCAGCACGGGTCGCTTTTCAAGACACTGTTATAGCTACGGAAAAGATAGAGACGGTCAATAGCTCAAAATTATCCATCACAAAACAAACCAGAGGTATTATCCTGCTGAAGGTTTGGGAGCATAACATATCATAAAGCAAGGGGAGAGCTAATGAAGTAAAGAAGTTTTGTGAGGAAACGTTCTCTTTGATAAGTAAAAGTTTGCTAGACCTTGATAAGGAAAGCAGTGTTGGGACACTGGGAAAATCAATATAGCTAAACATTTGTTGGACATCAAAGAAAACATGGAGAAACAACAAGTGGAGATATCCAAGATTAGCCAGGTCGATATGGCCCAAGTGGACAAATGTCTAGTACAACCAAGTTTACAATTATGGTCCATCATCACAGAGGACCGACAAGTGGGAAAAAGTTTGCCACAGCTGGCGAAGAGTTGTTACACTTTTGAAGCGAGCGACCAAGCAGAGCCTTCCAGGTTGATAGCCCAGTTGGTGGAGAGGTGCATCACTTGCACCGAGCAGGCGGAGGGGCAGGTTTCTGGTGCTAAAAAATGACAGATGTCTGTCTGTTCTATTTTTAGAACCCGAAGAGTAAAGAAAGGAAGGTGCTCTACCCGCATGAAGGAGGACAAAGACAAAGAAGTGAAACGCTTAAATTTTCCATTTTGTAATCGAAAACTTCTGGAACGATTGAAATTCGAATGTTTAGAAGTTTGTATAAATATGCATTTTGAAGTGAGAACAAGGGTTGGATCTTTCTTCGCTGATTGTAATAGAGAATTTTTTCCTTTTGAAAATTAATACAAAGCAATCTGAAGATTCCTGATTCCGTGAAGACTGAGTTATGCGTTTTGTTTTCTTTGTTATCTTATATTAAATTTCAATTCACATATATATCTCTGATGAATGCTTAGCTGCAATTTAGTACAACTTCTACTATGGTGACCAACTGTTTAGTCGTTTAATCGTTTTCAGTTTTTCCTCTGTATCGACTATCAGTAGGTACAAGACCTGTGAACTTTTTAGATCTCTATATTTTATGCTTCGTCATATTTTTTCTTGCCTTTTTCTTCTTCTGTTTACAGGGCGAAATTCTCCCTTGATAGGAGCTTCACATTGTCAACTGCTTAATGTTTTCTCACATTTCACCCATGATTCTTTAAAAAGTTAACTCAGTTATGGGAGAAGGCCTTTGGTTTGTGTTCTACCTTTAACATCGGATTCAAAAATTCTCTTTCATACGGTCAAAAAATTTGTAGTAGCATTTTAAACCTTGAACTTTCTTTTCAATTTATGTTCCTCCATGACTGTGCCCGTTGCAAGACAACTCAACATTGAACCCGACCTATCGGATCAAAACAACATCACTTTAAACCTTTTTGACACCATACTTAAAACTGCCATCACTCGGGTCGAACTCGAACGTTCATGCGCCGTAATTGAACGGGATATAAGCATCCAGGAACGTTTGGAAGCAAGACAGAGACAACTTAGAAATCAGCCTTAGCTTCCTTTCTCGAAGGTTGATCTTTTCCCTTTTTATCTTTTACTCACTTTCGGATGCCTAGACCTTGTACTTTCTAGCCTTAAGTACAGACTCTGGAACAACAGATACATCGATGCATATTCCTCCTGGCAGTGCTTGCAGAGATATCAGTATAATATTTTTCTTTTAAAATTATTCAATTTTTATAGTTTTATAGTTTTAATAAGTAAATGTTTTTGGTGTGGATCAATATAATAATATGATTTTTTGATCATATAGATTTGAGATCAAGGGGACCTGAGGGATTTCCTCTGCATGGAAAATGTTTTCATGATGGTCAACTATGTGGAGATTTTGATAGAGTATTTTAGATAACGTCCAAAGGAATCTTGAGAAATTGGTATGCCTAGTACCAATGATACATATTGAAGATTTGTTGGAGCAGATGCAGCGACATGTAGTTGGGGTACCATGAGCATGTATGTGGCTCTTTTGGTGTCTAGACAATGTCATGGTGTGCTATGAGAGACATGTTGAGGGACATGAAGGGCCCTCAAGACCATGATGAAGAGATCATGTAATTTTTTTATAATCGGTCCCTAGAGAAGGACAATCAAGGCTAAAAGGCCTTTTTTTGTAACATGATCCACTTTTTGTACTTAATGAACTCTGATAATGATATATATACAGATGATATTTTTGCCTCAATGATAATGTTCTTGTGATTTTATTATATACATGTATAATTTTTTCTTCTCATTTAATGTGAATGATATAAATTCCAATCTAACACGTAGTTAGAAAATGCATCACATAATGAATTGGAATTTCTTAGAACATGAACAAATTTTTCCTTTTAATTGAGACACTACCAACTAAGTGTCCAATTGAACTTCTAAGGAATGAATTTCATGTGCAATGGAATAATGAAGTAGTTCAAAAATAACGCTATACTCAACCACATTATTAGTAGATGGGCCAGGAAAAGCACCTCCAGAAGCAATCAAATGACCTGTGGGTGAAGAAATCACCCAAGCGGTGGAAACCAGGTTTCGAGTGTGGCAGCGAACACCATTGGAAAACCCTACGAACACCAAATAATCTCGTGACATCTGCCAACCAAGAAAAATCACCATAAACACCACTAATGCAAAAAGACATCTATACTACCACTAAATACAACAATGTACAATAATTACAAGAAGAATCCCTAGGAGTAAATGCTTAAGTGAAATACTTTTTAAGATAGAGCCCATTTTTTAGCTCCGAAAGCACATTCCCTTCGAAATATTCCAACTTGTAGGCTCCTCTCTGCAACTCACATATCACAATGTATGGGCTATGCCACGACATAATGAACTTACCTTCCCCCAAGGCAGCTTTGTCCTTATCACGGACCAACACATGTTCACCTTCAGAGAAGACCCTGTGGTGCAAATATTTGTCATACTGACTCTTAACTCATTTCTTGTGTGCCTTGTTTGTGGTGGAAAAATTGCAACAATGCTCATTGAGATGCTTCAATTAGACAAGGTATGCTTCTAACTCAAAAGATTCAGGTAGAATCTCTACGACGATCTTAAGTGAAGGGATTTCAAATTCAATCGGTAAAACTACCTCCAATCCATGACCGAGTTGGAAGGGAGAAAAACCATTAGCAGTCTTAACCGCAGTTTGTTATGCCCACAAAGTTTGGCAGAGCATGATGTGCCTGATATTATTACTCACATTAATCGTACGTTGGAGAATGGTTTTGAGATACTTATTGACAACCTCAACTTGGTCATTCTCCTATAGGTAATATGGAGACAAGTACTTTTTCCTAAAACATAATTTTGATACAAGCTTAGACATCATTTTTTTCTACAAGTGACTGCCATGGTCAGTGATTATCTCTTTCTGAAAATCAGACTAAGTAATGACCTGATTGAATATGAAAAACACAATAGTCTCACCATTGCTCAAAAAATTAGGCATGACCTTTGCCCACTTTGTGAAGTAATCGACAACTACAATGATGTAACGATGCCCCCTAGCTGAAGGCATGTGGCATGTCATAAAATCAATGCCCCACTTAGTAAAAGGACCGACAATGATGACTGGAAAAAGAGGAGCAGAATGCGCGTGCATTTTTCGAGTGAAAACTTGACACTGATAACATTTTTTGACCACCTCGACACAATCTTTGAAGATCGAGAGCCAAAAATATTTGACACGCAAAAACTTTTGGGTTTTCGCCAACCTAGAGAGATGACCTCCAAATGCTCCATTGTGGGATTCATTAAAAATAAACTTTTCTTCTTCTTGAGTGACACAACAATGTAAAATCGATTTCACACCACGACGATATAAGGTATCACCAATGATGAGATAGTTTTTTTTCCTAGTGAATTTTTAGGAAATGAGACACACTTTCACGCTAAACCTAGAACAAGAGAGGAAGAAATATTTAATCAAGAAATTATATGACACATCAAACACACAGTACACATATATTTTACCCTAGAAACCCAAAATGGGAAAACCATCATTCCTTGAGCATTTTGTTCCTTATTGACTTATTCATTCAAAATAAAAGGTTACATGTCTAACCTTGGTCCTCACCTAATACACAATCAACATCATACCCTCTTTTTTACATAAGAACAACCTTGTAGCCAATTTGACATACATCTACATGACTAGCAACCACTACGATTATTGATTGATTCATTGATTAACCTTTTCGTCCTTACAACATTGTAAGGTCTCTATCCCCATAGAGCCTTATAAAACACAAGTTAAAAATAGGGAATAGATAAATGTTATCCTGTACAATTTAATCTTCAACATTTAACCATAATTTATTCAGCAGAAATTAAATTTATTAACATCATGAAAATAAATCACTTTACCATCACATAACACAGCATATTCAACACCTTAATGATAACCACCTAACACAGTGTAATCATAAAAATACATACCTATCTGATGCTATTTCTCCAATCTCTGTCTGTCCTCGCTGCTGCTCTGCCCAAACTCTGCCCAAAACCGAATCCTTCCTCCCTGCCAGCTAGGAACAGAGCCTATCTGGCTCCCTAGCTCCAGGATTCCTGGCCCCTGAGCCCAAAACTCCTAGCAATCGATGCACCCCTGTAATAGTCCACCCAAACTCCAAACCAAAAAAATACCCTCAAAAAATACAGTCCCTAATCTCAAATGATGCTTCCTTCCCCCAAATTTCCAAAAAGTCCTTCTCTCGAATGCCTCTGCCCCCTCATATCCTCCTTCCCATCCACCGCCTCCTAACTCATTTAATTCCCACCCACCTTATCCCTCCATTTAATACCTTATCCCTCCATTCAATACCCTATCCCTCCATTTAATGCTTTATCCCTCCATACGTAAAGTTTTCTAATAATAAATTAAAAGTTATTAAGCCTTTAATTCGTAATTAATCAACATATATTAAACAATAATTAATTAATTAATATTATTAATAAATAATCATTATTTAACTAATACACATTAGGACAGTTAATTATTTAATTATCTATACTTGATAAACCTTAAGCAACTATTTAACTAGGGTTGTTACATACACCCACCCTTCAGGAAACTTCGTCCCGAAGTTAAAGTATTTTATTATACAAGGGAAAAGAAACATGGTTCATACATTCCTAACAAATAACCGACATTATTAGCAAGTAAGCCAATAAACTCATACATACTAGTGTACATATGCAAGAAATGCATGTGTAGTTAGTACATACAAGTCTCGTTCATGTACTAATATCAATAACTATCATCTCTATAGTAATTTCCATATGCATCTAATCCATTCAACAAGACTATTCATTTTATAAAAGAAAATAAACCAATCAAATGTTTGCGAAATCCTTTAATTACAATTATCTAGTTCAACAATGTTATTTAGACAATTGTAGTTTAGTTACATAATTATGAATATTCATATTCATATACATTTTCTTTTCATAAGGAAAAACAATAAATTCCACCATAAGACAAATCTCCATACACTCTCAACTATTTCTACTCATCCTTCCTCCCTAACTTACTTCCATCTTCCATTCCTATCCTTCCTCTGCTGGACTATCTTGGAGCGTCAACTATATTGACCTAACTCCAAATAAATCCTGTAAGCGGAAGTGTCACTAACTTGACCAAGCTTCCCCAGCAGGCAATTGACAGTCATCATCACACGTCTAGGGGAGCGTGAGCTAACATCGTCCTCCCATGACTTCGGGTTTCAGAGGATACACGGTGGGAAATACCCTCCTAATCATGACTAGGGTCCACACCCTACAATGGAATGTACAGTCGCATCGTGTTGCTGGGATTTTTGTCACCGTCTATTCAGTTTTGGGCAGTCTCACCACCTGAAATCCTGCACTTGTCCACATATCATAGCAATGCATCCAAACCAATATAATTTCACATACTAAGATTCATATCATATTGTTTCTCAGCCAGTGGTCATGACATCCACTTTCATCATCATTATCCCTTGTCTATTTCATAGCCCATAACTTGCAGATTAGTCTGTAACACAAACTCATACATTTCTATGCATTATCATCATGTAATTGCATACAACCATAATTTGAATTCGGTATCCGCGTACCAACAACTTTAACATCAAAGTTTTCAAGTTAGAAATAGATCTCATAATATCCCATAATTCAAGTAACGACACTTATTCATAAAATTATCATTTACAAAATGGATTGCATCATATCCAACATCATTCTAATCGCATTTAAACCCTCATAGGATTCTCATTCACACAATATATTGCATCATATCCATCATCATCAATAACATTTTAAACATTCATAGAATTCACATTCACATAGTAGATCGCATCATATCCATCATCATCAATAATATTTAAACATTTATAAAGGTTCATATGTCTTAAAAATTCAAGTGTATTATTTAATAGTTTCACTTGTGAATAGAAAATAAAGGTGTGTTTAAGTCAAAAGGTGGTGTTACATACACTCAACCTTCGAGAAACACATTCTCGAGGTGGTCAAAAAAGTGAGGGATAATCTCATCATAGTGTCTCGGCGTCTTCCCAAGTAGTAGATCCTAGACTATACTTGTCCCACTGGACCTTAACTTGGTCTACCGGACGGTTCCTGAGATGTTGGACTCTACGGTCCAATATGCGTAACGGTTCTACCGTGAGGGTTCCCGCGTCCGATACCTGCAATTCCTTCCAATTTAGTTTATGTGATTCATCAGCAACATAATGACGTAGAACAAATACATGAAAAACATTATGATTTTTATGCAAGTGGGATGGCAGTATGAGACGATAGGCAACGGGTCCAATTTTTTCTTGGATTCTGAATGGTACTATAAATCGAGGTGACAACTTTGTCCCCTTCTCAAACCGTATGGTACTCTTATTAGGCCTGATACGAATGAAAACCTGGTCTTCCACTTTATAACTTTGGTCGGTCCTGTGTGCATGCGCATAACTTTTCTGTCTATCCTGTGTTTCCTTTAATCTCTGTCTAATCTGAATCACCTGTTCCTCCATATCTTGAAACAATTCTGGCCCAACTGTTACTCGGTCTTCTAATCTATCCCAACTCAACGACGTTCTGCATGGCCTTCCATACAGAGCTTCGTAGGGTGGCATTCCGATGGAGCTATGGAAACTGTTATTGTAGGCAAACTCTACCAAAGGTAGGTACTTCTTCCAATGGGTTTGATTATCCATGACATACATCCTAAGCATGTCTTCCATGACTTTATTTACTCTCTCCGTTTGTCCATTTGTTTCAGGATGATAAGCTGTGCTTAAGTTCAACTAGGTCCCCAACGTTGACTGCAAACTTGTCCAAAACCTAGAAGTGAATCTGGAGTCCCTATCTGAAATGATCTTCTTAGGTATCTCATGAAAACAAAGGACCTCACTTACAAACACACGTGCCACATCAGTGACATCGTAAGTGTCTCTAACTGGAATAAAATGAGCACTTCTTGGTTAACTTATCAACTATCACAAGAATGACATTGTGTCTATGAGATGTGAGCGGCAACCCCACAACAAAATCCATAGAGATGACTTCCCACTTGGACATAGGAACCTCATGTGGTTGTAGGAGGCCTGTTGGGTGATGGTGGTCGGCTTTCACTTGTTGACACTCTAGGCATTTGGTGACGAAATGGACTACATCGCGCTTCATGTCTACCCAGAAGAAGAGCTTCCTCATGTCTGTGTACATCTTCTTCACACCTAGATGCACACAATAAAGTGCTCTATGGGCTTCCTTCAGTATGATGCTTCAAATATCCCCATTTTCAGGGATGTATTTCCTTCCTTGATATCTCAATAGTCCATCTGCTTCCAAACTATATCCTTCATACTTTGGATTTAATTGCCTTCCACTCTAGAGGTTTGAAGTAACTTTTAAATACCAATTGTCTCCTTGGAGTTGCATCAACACACGTTCCCTCAGATTGACCTTTAAGGGTACCAAGGAGAAGACATGTGGTCTCCTACTCAAGGCATCTGCGACCATATTTTCATTTCCCTTGATGTATGAAATACCAAAATCATACTCACTCATAAATTCACTCCATCGCCTTTGCCTGGCATTCAGATCCCTTTCAGTGAATAGATGTTTTAAACTTTGATGGTCCGTTTTGAGCTCAAAGTTTCGCCCCACAAGATAGTGCCTCCAAAGTTTCAGAGCTAGCATTATAGCTGCCAACTCTAATTCATGAGTAGCGTAAAGCTCTTCATGTTTCTTCAACTTCCTTTATGCATAATCTATCACTCCTCCATTTTGCATTAGCACGACCCCCAACCCTTGCTTCGAGGCATTTGTGCAGACTGTGAAGTCCTTTTCCATATCCGACACTCGTAGAATTGGCGCACTAGTTAGTAATCTCTTAAGCTCAATGAATGCACTATCACATTTTTCTGTCCATTCATACTTGACCCCCTTGCATTGCAAAGTGGTGATACGTTTCACTATTTTAGAGAATCATTCCACAAATCTCCGATAATAACTTGCTAGCCCCATGAAGCTTCTCATCTCATGGGCATTTTTCGGCACTGGCCACTCCATAATGGCCTTTACCTTTTCTGGGTCCACAGAGATTCCTTCACCGGAAATGATATGACCTAAATAGCGGATCTCTTTCTGGAAGAAGGAACACTTTGACAACTTCCCATACAATTTGTTCTCTCTAAGGCAGGACAACACCACTCGTAAGTGTTCCTCATGCTCCCTTTCGTTTTTGGAATAGATGAGGATGTCATCTAGAAAGACTTGTACAAAATGGTCTAATTACTTCTGGTATACTCTGTTCATGAGGCTCATGAATATTGCTGGCGCATTGGTCAATCTGAAAGGTACTACGACAAACTCGAAATGCCCAAACTGAGTTCGAAAGGCAGTTTTAGGAATATCACCTTCCTTAATCCTTAACTGGTGATACCCTGATCGCAAATAAATCTTTGAGAATACCGCTACTCCTTTCATCTGATCAAAGAGGTCATCTATTCGCGACATTGGGTACCTATTTTTCACTGCAGCACGGTTCAAGTCCCTGTAATCTATACACAATCGTAAGGAACCATCCTTCTTCTTTACAAAAATTACTGGTGCACCCAAGGTAAGACACTGGGCCTTATTAGCCCTAAGTCCAGTAACTCTTTCAACTACATTTGCAACTCACAAAGTTCCAGCGCTGTCATCTGATACAGAGTCTTGGAAATTGGTTCTACACCAGGTTTTAGCTCAATAATAAAATCAAGCTCCCTCTCAGGAGGTAACCCTGGTAACTTGTTTGGAAAAACATCCTTAAATTCTGACAATACCGTGTACTGATCCAAGGAGGGTCCCTTCCTTTCATTCACTGATTCCACTACATATAGTCGACAACCTTGCCTCAAGTATTTCTTAACCTTCATAGTTGAGATAAAGCGTAATGACACCTTTCTCCGTACACCCCGGATCTCTACTGGCCTTCCTTCGTCGTCAACACAGAGCACCCTTTTTGCGAAACAATCTACCAAAGCTCGATGAGCTTCTAACCAATCCATTCCAATGATTAGGTCATACATCCCGAGAGCAGTGACGTATACCTTCAACCTGGTAGTACACACTCCCAGGTCTACTATACAATTATCAACGCTAGGTCCTACCGCTTGTTTTTCCCCCGAAGCCATCTCAACTTGTTTAAAGCCATCGTGCTCGTAGGCTGCCAACCCACTCTTTTCTAATGCAAATGGTGAAATGAAACTATCTGTAGCACCAGAATCAAATAAAATCTTAACATTGATATGATTTAGCGTACCTGATGACTCCACCACCATGGATTGATGTTCTGCCTGACGATTATTAACTGCTGCATAGATCTGGTGGCTTCCACTTGCTCTTCCCATCGGGGCCTTTCATTTTCTATGCACAAATTCTAATTGTAACTCTAGGTAGTCACGCTGGTAATGGGGTCCTCCACATCCCCAACATGTAACACGAGATTGAACCTGGGCACTATTCTATGACTGTCTCTGAAATGAGTTCCTTCCCTTAGAACCCCTGCCCCTACTAGCTTCTCTATGAGATGGTCGTGGACCTTCCTGTGTCGTTGGTGATGAATGAGATGATGCACTCGCTGCCATTGAAATCCCTGCGGCTACTGTCCTTGGTGCGACTCTATTACCATATGGAGGTGGCCTTGAGCCCCCTCCCCTGGGAAATGTCCTAGGGGCCTTCCCCACGAATCCAGGACGATGCGGAAAGGTCGGTCTCGTACCTCTAGTTAAGTTCATGTGTTCTTCCACATAACGCACATTTTCCACTGCTTCTGCTATTGAAGACGGTTTCCACATCCGCACCATAGCCCTTATCTTAGGGTTTAACCCATAGACAAAGTGTTTTTCCTGTCGTTGGTCATTATCCATATATGAAACATATTTGACCAATTCCATAAACCTAATCTCATATACTTCTACGGTTTTGTTTCCCTGTACTAGAGCATGAAACACTCCTACCTATTGTTCCTCATAGTAAGCTAGCAGACATTTCCTTCGGAACCTCTCCTCCAAAAGTTCCCAAGATACGGTCTCCGGGGTAAGATGCAGTTGCCTTTCCAGGTTTCCCCACCAGTTCAAGGCACCGTCTCTCAACTGAAAAATTGCTATCTTCGCTTTTGAAGTGGATGCATAGTCTCTTAAGGCAAAACACCTTGTCATGCCTTCCAACCATGCCTCGGCACGTTCACTGGCATGACCCCCGGAAAACTCCAGAAGTTTGATCTTTTACAGTTCTTTAGTGATGTCTTCGGGTGGAGGTCCTCCCCCTAAATCTCTCGACACTTCTGGATTACCCGTTCCAGATGGTGGGGGCTCCACTTCGATCCCTGTTGGTTGACGCCTCTTTAAAGTCTCATTTATGGCCTCCAAAGAGCGCAGTATGAGCGCTAGTTCAGGTGATGGTGGTGGTGGCACTAGCGGTCCCTGCGACGATGCCCCTCTGCCTTGATTTCATCGAGTCCTAACCATCGTGAATAATTTAATCTGCATCAACCAAAGTTGTTAGGGTGAGTTCAACGACATTTCACATTTGCGCATCTTAAACTAGAAAATAGGGTTAGGCGTAAGTTTTTTTTACTTGTCTGTAAACAGACGTTACTCTCTTTAGGGGAGGTGGCTAGGTTAGGGTTAAAGCATCTAAGATTGATGTCTTCGCCTAAGAAAACTATTGACCCTCTCGCCTGGTAGTTACGCTAGTACTGTACCACACCCGCCACAGTGCATCAGATCCCTTATATGGTGCTTTCTATTATACCCCTATTCTACCCTGACTATTTTCCATAACATGCATCAAACTCCCTCTAATCTACAAGGACTTTTAACCTTTATAAATTATAAAGTTACACTATTACATTCATTATATATATATATATATATATATATATATATATATATGGTTAATAATCATAGGTTTCAAACCCATTATTAACATTAAAATTTTATAATGTTAATACGTTGTGCACAATATGCTCCCTTGTGGGCTTGGTGCTTGGCTTTGGCTAGGGGAATGGAATGGAAGGGCTTGGAGCTTGGCTCGATGGTTGAGGGCATGGAACTCAGTGCTTGGTTAACTTGGATAATTGGAAATTATACTTCGGGATAGGACTTTATTACTGTTGATAATTAATTTATTTATATACATGAATTTATTTTGTAAAGACTCATG
>JZKD02S0282213.1:23490-35120 GCA_000966675.3 Picea glauca | reverse complement strand
TTATTATTATTATTATTTTTTTATAGGATGTGTAATGCATTGCCATGGCCGCTTTTAGTCTCTTGATGTGGGTGCTGTCGATACTTGGGCTCCTCCCTTGGCTCTTGGTGAAGGCACTTTGTACGATGATATTATTTGGAATCGTTCTTGGAGATTTGGACTCGGGCGAGATTTGAATAAAAATCCTATAATTTTTAATTTTTTTTTTTTTTATATGCTTTAGATATGGGTAATCTTTTTTTTTTTTTTTTTTTTTTAAAGGATTCATTTTTTTTAGCTTTTGCGATTAAATTACACAATGTTTGTATAAATGCCTTAAATTATCTTGTTGGCTGTTTGTAAGAATTGACTGAGACTATTTAACTATAAAAACGCACCCTTACATCCATTTAGGAGTTGGCGTAACTTTTAGATCAAAGTTGGCTACACAGTTCTCAGCCAAGTTCTTAGAAATAAATGGAAAAGAATTCAGTCTGCCTGCTGCCTGGACTCAGGTCAAGTTAAGGAGGATCTTAGTAATGTTTACATTGAATGTCCTCTCTTCTGTATTTAGTAGATAGCATTAAAGTTGTTAAACTACACCCTATTTAATATGCAATAGACGTAGAGAGAGTTTCAATAAATACCCTTGATTTTTTTACAATATTACAACTGTAACTCTTATTAATTCTCAGCATGTGTAGGTGAACTCTTATTAATTCTCAGCCTGTGCAAGTGAAGAGTCATTCTTACAAGTGGCTAGAACCAGGGAGAGTATCTCTTTTTCTAATTCACATACCCTCCAATTCCCCTGGGAAGCATGCACACTCTCATGTTCATTCTGGGTAGTCTACTTAGGGTTATAGGTCATTTCTGTTTATTTCTATTTGAGTTGATTCAAGGGTTTTAGGTTGTAGGATGGGAGTTGTTTCAGGAACTAGTTTGCACAATTATGTGGGTGGTAAGGCCTTAGGTTTCAGTTTTTGAAACCAGTTTCTGATACCATGTGTAAGGTCTCTATCCCCACAGAGCCTTATAAAACACAAGTTAAAAATAGGGAATAGATAAATGTTATCCTGTACAATTTAATCTTCAACATTTAACCATAATTTATTCAGCAGAAATTAAATTTATTAACATCATGAAAATAAATCACATAACCATCACATAACACATCATATTCATCACCTTAATGATAACCACCTAACACATTGTAATCATGAAAATACATACCTCTATCTGATGCTATTTCTCCAATCTCTATCTGTCCTTGCTGCTGCTCTGCCCAAACTCTGCCCAAAATCGAATCCTTCCTCCCTGCCAGCTAGGAACAGAGCCTATCCGATTCCCTAGCTCCAAGATTCCGTGAGGATTCTTGGCCCCCGAGCCCAAAACGCCCAACAACTGATGCACCCCTGTAACAGTCCACCCAAACTCCAAACCAGAAAAATACCCCCAGAAAATACAATCCCTAATCTCAAATGATGCTTCCTTCCCCCAAATTTCCAAAAAGTCCTTTTCTCGAATGCCTCTACCCCCTCATATCCCCCTTCCCATCCACCGCCTCCTACCTCATTTAATTCCCACCCACCTTATCCCTCCATTTAATACCTTATCCCTCCATTTAATGCTTTATCCCTGCACACGTAAAGTTTTCTAATAATAAATTAAAAGTTATTAAGCCTTTAATTCGTTACCCAAACATTAAATGTGTTAATAAATCAATTAATTAATTAATCAACATATATTAAACAATAAATAAATAAATAAATAATATTATTAATAAATAATCATTATTTAACTAATACACATTATGTCAGTTAATTATTTAATTAACTATACTTGATAAACCTTAAGAAACTATTTAACTAGGGTTGTTATAAACATGCCTTCTTTATAGGCTTTATAGCAGGAAAAACCCTAAAGAAAATGGTGCCCAAAAATGGTTACAGATCCATGCAGGTCATTGGCTACAAATCCTGCGAATCTTGGGATTTTGTTACAGTTGACGACCAAATCGTATTACCTGTCGACTACTAATCGACCTTCATTCGGGTGCCACACGCCTGCCTGTCGACCTCTTTTCGGTTGAGCTCTTTGACTTGTTGTCGATGTCTTTACCATGTCGGACCACCTCGACCTTTGACTTAGAATTTACCCAGTCAACTAATCTCGACCTTTGAATTGTTGTTGATCCACCTCAACTTTGTCTTTACCCGGTCGAACCACTTCGACCTTTGAATTTGACTATCATTTGATCCACCTTGACTTTCATTACAAACAATATAACAACCCAACATTCTTCCACATGTTATCTTCTTTGTTAAAACCAGGATAAATTTGAACTTTTGTTCACTTACCCAGGGAAGCAATGCCCATTGCCTCTCTCCACCAAGAGAACTTCACAACACTCACATAATTGGTCAATAAGTCTATTATGTTTTTCAACGTGTCTACTTTCTCCAACAACACCTTGTTTCTTTTCACCATGTCTCTCACGATATGGTATTGTACATCAATGTGCTTAGTATTTGAATGATAAGTCGGGTTCTTTTCCATATATATTGCGCTTTGTTTGTCACAACTTATCTTCATAGCTCTTTGCTCAAACCTAATTCCTGAACACAGCCTTTGCAACCATATTGCTTCTTTGCTTCCATGAGTGGCTTCCATGTATTCATCTCTTTTTGTTGACAAGGATACGACCGCATGTTCCTTACTCATCCATCTCATTGCCCCACCAAACATTTTGAACACATATCCACTAGTTGACCTCCATCGATCCAGATCTCCATCCTATTCGGTTTCGACAAAGCCATGTACGTTTAATTCACTGTTACCTGCATGTTTTCCTTTGTAGCATATAACATAATATTGTGTGCCACACACATACATGAATACTCTCTAAAAGTTGTTCAGTACTCCTTCCCATATGTCAACATGTATCTGCTCAACACTCCCACTACACGGGCAATGTTTGGTCGAGTGCAGACCATCGCATACATTGGACTACCCCCAACACTTGCATAGGGAACACGTGCCATGTCCTCTATTTCTTCTTGTGTCTTTGGACATTGTTCAACATTTAGCCTTGCTCCCACAGGAATTGGCACCTTCACTGGTTTGTAATCATGCATGTTGAAATGTTTCAAAATTGTTTCAATATATTTTGTCTAGTTCAACCAAATATTTATAGCTACTTGATCTCTCTTAATATCCACTCCTGGAATAATCTTAGTTGCACTGAGATCCTTCATGTCGAGCTTGGAGGATAGATGCATCTTGACCTCCTTTATTGCATCCATGTTTTTTCCAATCAACAACATATCGTTGACATGCAAAGCTACATATATGAAACTCCCACCTTCTTCTTTGGAATATATGCAGTGATCATCTTTGCTTCTCACAAATCCCAAACTGAGGATGTATGTGTCAAACTTTTGGTACCTCATCCTTGGTGATTTATTTAGACCATAAATGGATCTTTTCAATTTACACACCAAATATTTATTTCTCTTTACTACAAATCCTTGAGGTTGTTTCATGTAGATTTCCTCTTCCAGGTTCCCATGTAAGAACATTGTATTCACATGCATATGTTCTATTTCCATATCAAATGCTACATCCAGAGACATTAGTACTCTAATGGAAGTTAAATTTGCAACAGGGGAAAAAATCTCACCGAAGTCGACTTCTTCGACTTGGGAATATCCTTTCACTACCAGTCAAGCTTTGAATTTCTCGACTTGACCTGTTGCATTCATATTCTTCTTAAATACTCATTTTCTACCAACAATATTTCTTCCACTACACAACTTGAGTAAGTCCCATATCTCATTCTTGTGGAAGGATTCTATCTCTTCAACCATGGAGTCCTTCCATATTTTTCCCTCTGCTGAGTTGACCGTCTCCTCGTTCGACTTGGGCTCATCGTCGATGTAAGTTAACATGAGTGTGAAATGGAATTCATGTGGACTATATCTTATGACTAGTTTTCTTACTCTTTCTAACATCCTTACCACCAGGTTTGGTTGTTCCACCTCTTCTTCTTATTCAGTCGAATCATCTGAATCATCTTCTTCGTTCCTCAGTTCAAACTGCACTGTCACAGGATTATTCTCGATCTAAACAATTTCCTCAAGCTCAGACTTAATTCTGAATTCTCCAAAGACCACATCTCGACTATACATTGTTTTCCTTGATGTAGTATCCAAAAGATTATATCCTTTCATTCCTTCTTTGTATCCAATGAAAATACATTTGACTGCCTTCTTGTCTAGCTTGCCCATCTTTTCCTTGGGAACATGCACAAATGCATCACATACAAATATTTTGAGATGTGAGACCAAAGGATTCTTACCTGACCATACCTCATTTGGAGTTATTTAAACTAGCATTGACGAAGGACACATATTCAATAGATATTTTGTAGTGTCGACTACCTCCTCCCAAAAATCTTGTGTGAGCCCAATACCATTGAGCATGTTCCTTTCCTTGTCCATCAATGTTTTGTTCATTCTCTTGGAAACTCCATTTTGTTGTGGGGTATATGGTGTTGTAGTTTGGCGTCCTATGTCACACTTCTTGTAGAACTGGTCAAATTCTTTTCCTTAGAATTCACGACCATTGTTAGTTCTTAGCACCTTAATCTTCTTATCTGCTTGTTTTTCTACAAGAAATTTAAACTCTTTGAATTTCTCGAAAACCTCTTATTTCTTCCTCAGGAAATATATCCATGTCTTCCTGGAAAAATAATCTATGAAGGAGACATAATATAGGGATCTACCAAGTGAAGGCACTGTAACAGGGCCAAATGCATCACTATGAACCAACTCTAGAATCTAATTTGTCCTTGTTGAACCAAACGAGAACCTCACCCAAATTTGTTTCCCATATATACAATGTTCACAAAAGTCAACTTCTAAATTACATTCAGGAAATTCTTTGACCATACCTTTGTTATGCATAGCTCGAAGTCCTTTTTCTCCAATGTGTCCCATCCTCTCATGCCATAACATGGTCAGGTCGAATTTATGATGAATTTTCAAGTCAATTTGAATCAACTCGTCCCGAGTCAAGTCGAGTCGACTTCAGGAACAACGATGATGTTGCATCCAGTCAAGTCGACACCCCCTAGAAACTTGTATAGGGTTCCAATCTGAACTCCTTTAATTAATACCATCGCATGTCTGACCATATTGCACAAATCCTTCTGAAATAGAGTATGCACACCAAAATCACTCATCTTACTGAAAAATATTAGGTTTATTGAAAAACCCAAAATTTGTAGCACACCTGGAAGGGTTCTACTCCTTCCATCCTGTAGTGCCATTCAAACTCTTCCCCATCTGACAATTCTGGTTGTCGAGTCGTTCCCCAAGAACACTTATCCTCCTTCATATTGTTCATATTCACAGAACCATTCTCTATGTGGTGTCATATGATAAGATGCTCCTGAGTTGATCAACCAAACATGTTGATCTGATTGTGTACTAGTTGATGCCATGTACACATCACATCCCTTATCTGGAGTCATATTTCTCTCAGTCAACTACTTCTCATTGTATCCTGTACCAAATTCCATCTCCTTCGACTTGCAGTGCTTTTTTAATGCCCAACTTTACCACATTTCTATAATCTTCTTGTCAACTGAACCAAGGATTTATATCTACCCTTCGACTTAGACTTTCTACCAGAGAATTTTCCTTTATCTTTGTCAATTGGTTAACCCCTCACTACTAAATCATCTTTGGTCAATCCTTCCATGTTCTTCCTTCTCATTTCTTTTGATAGTAGAGATGTGACCACATCTTCTAGCGCTAATGTGGTTGTATTCCTCCCTATATCCATGACTAAGCTATCCTAGGAGTCTAGCAAAGAACATGATAGGCTAATACACTTCTCCTCCTCAATGATTTTAACATCCACATAAAATAACTGGCTTATAATGGTATTAAACAGATTTAAATCACCAGTCACTGAACTGCTATGATTCATTCTCAGAAGATATAGTTTCTTTTTGAGAAACAACTAATTTACCAGGGATTTCGACTCATACAAGCTTCCCAACTTATCCCACAATTTCTTGGTCGAATCTTCCCCTGAGACGTTCAACAACACTGAATATGCAAGACAAAGTTGAATCATACTCTTTTCTCTTCTTTTAAGTTTCACCCATTATTTTTTCGACATACCTGTCAGCATGGTACCTGGATAGACTGTTGTCCATTGTTCTCGATCTACAAGGAGATCTTCAATTTTAAGCTTCCAAAGCTCAAAATTCTGGCCATTGAATTTTTCGATCTCTATTCTCGAACTACTCGCCATTCTTTAACACAATATTTGAATATGTCTACCTTATGACTCTTTCTGTACCTAGGGTTTAACTCATATCCAAGGTTGTTAAGCCAAGATCTGATACCACATGTTAGGAAATGAGACACACTTCCATGCTAAACCCAGCAGAAGAGAGGAAGAAAGATTTAATCAAGAAAGTAAATGACATAGAAAATACACAGTACACAATGATTTTATCCTGGAAACCCAAACCAAGAAAACCAACATTCTTTAAGCATTCTTCTCCTTGTTGTCTTATTCATTCAGAATAAAATATTACATGTTTAACATTGGTCCACACCTAAGACACAATTGACATCATACCCTCTTGCTTACACAAGAACAACCTTGTATCCAATTTGGCTTACATATACATGACCAACAACCTCTATGATTATTGATTGAATCATTGATCATCCTTTTTGGCCTTACAACACATCTTCTTTATAGGCTTTACAGTAGGAAAAACCCTAAATAAAATGGTGCCCAAAAATGGTTACAAATCTATGCATATCATTGGCTACAAATCCCATGAATATCAGGATTTTGTTACAGTCGACTACCAAGTCGTATTACCCGTTGAATACCAGTTGGCCTTCATTTGATCTTCAGTCAGTTTCCACAAGCCTGCATGTTGACCTCTTGTCGGTTGACCTCTTCGACTTGTTGTCGATGTCTTTACCATGTCGAACCACCTTGACCTTTGAATTTGACTTTGACTTTACTCAGTCAACTAACCTCGACCTTTGACTTGTTGTCAATCCACCTCGACTTCATCTTTACCTGATCGAACCACCTCAACCTCGACTTCGACTACCATTCGATCCACCTCAACTTTCACTGCAAAGAATATAACAACCCAACATGAATGCATTGTCGATCTTCTCTCAAATAATGAAGGGGAAACTTTAGGATATGGAGATACACAATAATTTCTCCATACCAAGGATTGAAAGAAGATATCGGGAAGATGGATTTGTTTGCAAACGAGTCCTCAAATGGTTCCTCTTTATCTTCTCTCAGAAACTCTGACATCAATTCCACAAAAACAAGTGACTTTTGGACTTTTTTTTATGCAAATTCTAAGTCAAATTCTTGTAGAATCAAAATCCATTTATTGTATTTCCCATTGATGATATGACGAGTTAAGACATACTGGAAAGGATTAACAAATACAATAACAATAGTTTTATGGAAGAGGATATAATGTCGGATCCTTTGGACATCATGGACAACTGCCAAAGCTAGATTCTCATCATGCGAGTATCGTAACTCAACATCAACCAAACCCTGAATCAGGTAATAAATGATGTGCTCGAAGAGTGCATCATCTTCTTGTACTAAAATCATACCCATGGTCGAATCAGACGTCGCTAGGTATAACAAGAAGTCACGAGTATAGTTGGGTGGACTAAGGAGGGGGGAAGACATTAAATCCTTTTTTAACGCATCGAAATACCTTTGTGCATAAGTATCCCATTCAAATGGGACCCCTTGCTTCAACAACCACATGAATCCCTTAGTGATTTTAGCATAGTTAGTGATAAAATGATGAAGGAAATTCACTTTTCATTGTAGACTCTGAAGCTGTTGTTTGGTACACAGGGGAGGCAACTAAACTATTTCCTCAACTTTCAAAGGTTCCATAGTGATCCCTTTGTTTGACAGGATAAAACCAAGGAGACACCCTGAAGTGACACAAAAATTACATTTGTGTGGATTAAGTCAGATACGATAATAACGACATCTCTAAAACACACGGTGGAGGTGATATAGATGACCGAATCTACGATGAGAATGAGCAGCAAGATCATCTAAATATACTTCAAAAATGTGTTTCATGTCATGGAAGAAAAATTTATGGCCTGCTGGAAAGTCTCCCAAACATTTTTAATACCAAAAGGCATTTTTCTGTATGCAAACGTCCCCCAAGGACAAATAAATGCAATTTATTGTTGTTCCTTGGGTTTAATTTTGATTTGATTATAGTCAGATAATCCCTCCATAAAGGAGAAGATCTCACATCCCACACATTCATCGATAAATGGTGTCGGGAAGTTGTATTTAGGACAAACCTTATTCAAATCCCTGAAATCCATGCATGCATGGATGGTTCCTTATTTATTGTCAATCTGAAAAGGGTTTGAAACCCATTCTGTAAGGGGAACCAGATAGATGAAACCCACTTTGAAGAGTTTCTCTATCTCATCCTTTATGTTCATTACCTTCCTAGGTTTGATTGATCTCAACTTTTTTGAAACAATTTTAGCATTCAGATAAGTATTTATTTCATGTTCGACAATTCTAGGGTTTATCCCTGACATCTCTTCATACAACCAAGAAAAAACATCGTGAAAATCCTTAAATAAGGCAATGAAATCTCGAATCTCTTCAAGAGAACACTTTGCACTACACATTTTCTATGACATTAGGATAATTTGATATGTTGATAGGATTGTTTCCAAAATATTTTCCATGTTCCCTTCAGCGTAAACATTGTGTTTTACTAAAGGGTTCACGGTCCTATCAACATTGTTGTTCATGTGGACTCTGAACTCTCCTCTTTCGATACGATCTATCTCAAGAAGGAAATAAGATCGGTGATTTAGATCATCCCAGGGCCTCTCCAAACCCGTCGTTTCCTCTAGAATCTCCTCATTGGAGGGTAGTACCATCTGGAGACAATATGGAGAATGAGAAGAGTTAACTTCCCAAACGGGCATCGAGATATTTTCAACTTCCTTCATATGAAGAGGAGTTGGATCTGGGTCTACAGTTCTTATTTGAATGGCATCATAAGAAATATTTGTTGTAGACAAAGGATTCACCATTCCTACATGCCTGATCCCTTCTACCGATTGAGACGGGGATGGTAGAATCCAAGGATCCTCAAAGTACGTCATTCGAAAATGGTGCACTTGGGATATAGGAATTTATGAGCTCGATCTAGTCGGAGTGGAACGAATGTACAATATTAGCATTGGGATATTAAAGGTTCCTATCAATGAAGAATACATTCCAACGCCAATAGTTTCGGTCATCGCTTGGGAACTGTCTATCAACGGGACAATAGATCCTAACCATGTAGTTGGATCCGAATGACTGAAAGACGGCTAGTCAATAGTCATTATTTTTCCTTCATGAGGAAAACAAATAACTCAGAAGACCGAAGATATGACAACGGTCATTACGTAAGTCCAACTATGACCTAGCAAGAGGTTGTAATCAATCGGTGTGTCAACTACTTCCATTTCAACGTATATAGTTTTTCCTCCCAATTGTATGGGGAAGGAGGAAAGTATCCCATGGGACTCAAATGAAAGACCATTGAATGTGATAAGAAGAATAGGGGGCAAAGCGAGCTTTGGAGAGCCAATAGATTTCCAATGATCGTTGAATGTGATGTGCATGGTTGGCATATGGTATGGTACATGTGTTGATCAACATGGTTGACACATGGTACAGGTTGGTACATAGTATGGTACAAGTACATATCTTGTGATGGTATTTTGGTGACTTTGTCACAAGATTGGTAGAGGCATGTGTTGGTTATGGTGGACATATGATTGAGAGGTTCCCTTGGTATATGATCCATGTGATAGGATCTAGTGATAGTTTGTTCATGGAACCCGCATTTGATCAAGGAATAAATACATGAAGGTCAGTGTACTTGCATGTAATACTATCATAGATGGATAGTATGTGTCATGCCATTTCTGGTGATATATGGTATGCCACATAGTTCCTCATGGTGGAGAAGATATGGATGTGTGAAGTTGGAGGACCCTCAAGAATATTCTAGAATCCTATAGAAAAACATCAAGAATCTTGACCAGTCAAAGTGGTTGCAAAAAAATTAATTAATTGTTGAAAGATTAATTATTGCAAGGATTAATTAATTATCGAAAAAGATTGATTATTGGAGGGATAATTAATTATTGCATGGATAATTAGTTATTGCAAGCCGTTATCGAAAAAATTTGTTGAAAGTTTAGATTGTTTGTCATTGATCTCAACCCTTGAACAAAGTTACATGTCAAATTAAAGTGGCAGTAAACAGAAGATAACAGGTTGCATGTGAGTTGCATGCTATCATGCATTGCATGTCATTAATAAATTTGTATTTAAAACAAAGAGAAGAGTCAATTTCAAATCACTTCTATGTATTCACTTTTGATAATACAGGTTGGATATCTAAGGCAGTGAGTCGAAGATAGAGAAGTCTAGGTGAAGTAAAGAAGGTTGAAAATCCAAGGGAGGATGAAGTTTTTGATGATGTGTTCTAAGGTATGTTATTTACAAGTCCTCTTACCATTTTCACTATAATTTTTTTTTATAGAATGAATTAGATAGAGAAAATCCTAGGATGTTGAGAAGACATATCAAGGTGCATGTGGTAGAAATTTTAGCTTCTAGTTCGTTGTACTTTTGGAGATACACTATGTGGAAGATAGAGATTTTGGCTAGTCTTGAAACTAGTTTTAAACAGGTGTTTCAGGGAAAACAACCATAACTTATTCATAGAGAATCAAAATTATTTGAGACCAATTGCAATGGAAATATTACAGGCCGTATTTTGTTGTGTGATATTTTTAGAATAAGATATCAAATATTGATCACGTGGCATGTCGTACAAGTTCTCACTATAGAATAGGCCAGAATTCATTAAGGTCTGCCATTTTCTCTATAACTCATTTTAAGGAATGATTCAAGGAATGGAACTTGGATAAATTTCAGAAGACATATTGAAGAAGGTTGGGTATAAGTTTCAATCATTTATTCATTATAGGTACATAGTTATTCTTGTTGAAAATTAAGGTTTTTTACTCATCCAAAACTAGTCCCATGAGACTAAGGTAAAGGTTGATGAAGATGTTATTCTCATGTTGCTGAAGTTGAGGAAGGGTTGCAGGTCTATGATCACATACACCAGGTCATCTCTAAGATCAAAGGTTGATGTGACAGGTTGACAGTGATAGGTTTTGGTGACAGGTTGACAGTGACAGTGATGGTATATCATCTCAATGACAGGGATAGTGATAGGTTGATGTGGTAGTGACAGATTAGTCTACATTTATATTTCAGGGGGGGTGGATAGGGAAAGGAAAGGGGGTTGAATCCTCTTTCTGGTTGGAGCCAAAAAATTAGGGAGTTGGATATTCCTTCAGGTTGTAGCCTCTAAATAGGGGGTTGGAGCCTCCTTCCAGTTGTAGCTGGAGAAATAGGAAGTTGGTGCTTCCAATGAATGTACTCTTTGATCAATAAGAAAAACATTCCATGGTTTTTTCCCGCATTGGGTTTCCACATAAAATTCT
>JZKD02S0282202.1:0-16024 GCA_000966675.3 Picea glauca | reverse complement strand
CCACTTTCATGAGGATGATGGACGATATCCTGCGACCATTCACCAATACTTTTGTAGTGGTGTATCTGGATGACATTCTAATTTACAACAAGACTTGGGCCGAACACTTGCAACATATTCAGCAAGTTCTGCACACCCTGCGACAACACAAGCTATACACCAACTTGGAAAAATGCTCCTTCAACATGGACAAGGTCCATTACCTAGGCTACATCATTGATCAGCATGGCGTACATGTGGATCCAGCCAAGATCCAAGTCATCCGTGACTGGCCAGCCCCAACCACACTCACTAAGCTTCAGAGCTTCTTGGGTCTTGCCAATTTCTACCGCAGGTTCATGTTGGGATTCTCCCATATTGCATGGGCCCTCAGCCAAATAAACAGGGGTGGTGGTAAGGTGAAATTTGCATGGGACCAGTCCAAACAACAAGCGTTCGATGATTTGAAGCAACGCTTGTACTCAGCCCTAGTACTTTCACTACCAGACCTGCAACATCCCTTTGAGATCAAGAAAGATGCTTCAAACTATGTTGTGGGTGCCGTTCTCACTCAACACGGCCACCCCGTGGCCTATCATAGTGAGACACTGTCAGATACTATCCGTAAGTACCCTACTTATGATAAAGAAATGTACTACATTGTGCAAGCCTGCCGCCAGTGGAGACATTACATTCTTGGGAAGGAGACAATAATCCACACTAATCATAAGCCACTGCAGTTCATGCTAACACAGGGAAAATTGCAGAATGACTGCCATCAAAAGTGGTCCACATACTTGCAGCATTTCCACCTCAACATCAAGTATAAAACATGAAGCACCAATCACGTCGATGATTGCCTCAACAGACCGCGAGTCGCGACACTCACCACGGTACCAGAATCTTGCGGCCATGAGACCTCTGGATGGCCCTAACTCTATGAGACAGACCCTGACTTCGACACCACCTACCAAATGTTGGGTGCAAATGCAGTTGTTGATAATTTCCATATTCAGGATGGGTTGTTTTGTCATCTGGGCCATATTTATGTTCCATCAAAAAAGTGAGCGAAGCTGACTTGAGAATCCCACTACACTCGGGTGGCAGGACACTTCAGTTTCGAAAAGACAGGGGCGATGCTACAAAAACATTTCTACTGGCCGAAACTTCATCAGGAGGTCAACAAGTATATCAGTTCCTGCACTGCCTATGCTATTGCCAAACCAACCACTAAGAAACAGGGTCTGTACACCCGTCTTCCTACTCCTGAAAGGCCATGGGAATCCATCTCAATGGACTACATGTTGGGCCTCCTGTCCACGAAGCGAGGAAATGAATGTGTTTTTGTGGTTGTTGATTGCTTTTCTAAGATGGCAATTCTGGTTGCCTCCAAGAAGAGCATCACAATAGAGGCCACTGCCAAGCTCTTCTTTGAACAATTATGGGTACATTTTGGAATCCCACAAACCATTGTCTCGGATCGGGATAGTCAATTTCTCATCTCATTCTGGTCGAGCCTCTAGTCACTGTTGGACACCAAGCTCACCAAATCCATGACCTTCCACCCCCAAATAGATGGCCAAATCGAGGTTGTAAATCGAATGATTGTGAATATCCTTCGCATGTATAATTCAAAGCACCCTCACACATGGGATGAGAGCCTTCCCTATGTATATCATATCTACAACCGAGCCTTGCATAGCTCAACCAGACATAGACCTTTTTAGGTGGGGTTGGGATTCCAACCATTGGGTCCCATAGATGTTGCACTTCCCCTTGTGGTCACTCGACCGATTCATATCCTGCTCCAACTGAAGCTAACAAAGCCACCCATTTCGTTGAGCAGATCCAACACATCTGCCAACAGGTTTAGGATATCCTATAGAATTCCAATGACAAGTACAAACAACGCCATGATCAACATCGACTGCGACATAAGTTTCAGGTGGGCGACAAAGTTTGGTTTCACTTGCAGAAAGAACGCCTTACAGGACCCCATCGGAAGCTTCACCCAATCCATTATGGGTCGTACACTATCACCAAGGCCATGGGGGATAGTGATTTTGAGCTCAACATTCCTCCTTTCCTTGTCCTGCACCCAGTGTTCAACGTGTATCTCCTTTGCCCTTATTTCCCACCATTATTGGACACCTCAAAAGTAGCAGGATAGCTGACACCAACAGAGCTCAACCCCAACTGCATACAACAGGAATCCAATGATCAGATTGTGGACACACAGATCAAGGTCACTCGACATCAAAGGTCACTCGACATCAAAGGATCCATCTTTATCGAGTCATCAAAGCAGGGCGACTCCTGCACCAAGGCAAGTGGCTCACCTGAGGCCAAATTTAGCAGAAATTTTCTCATCTGACGGGGGACCTCAATGCAATGGAGACCATTGCTTCCTAAGGAGGGAGGATTTATCCAGATGGATATTGATGTCCACCCACCTTTTCCAACTATCTCAAAATAGTTTTCTGGCAATTTTGGTAATTTACTATTTTTAGCAGTTTTCACTTCCAGAGCCGTTTTGAGGCCTTAAATGATGTTTTTTGGGAAAATAGGTTTTCAATATTTTTGTTTCCATTCATATTGCACCTAAAATTAATCTCCTCGATGATACCTTTTGAACGAGCTATCATATTCCTAAAACGGAGATCGTATGAAAAAGTTACAACCTCGGGAAGTTGATGTACTAACTTACACAAACGGGGCCCACATGACTTTTGGCGCTTCATCTCCTAGGGTTAGGTTTTTGGATGTATAGAGTTTTTGAAATTCCTGCTTATTGTAAAAAGGCATTCAGAGCCTTATTGTAATCATCTTCTTGCGAATGAGCGTAGTCGTCAAATCTCTTCTCAGAGATAAGCCACCACAATTCCAGCAAGCTTGTTTCTGTTGCATTTTACAGTTTTCATCTTATTTCGTTATTGAATAGAAAACCAGTTTTACTGTATCTATATTATTTTGTGTTAAGAACCTGTTAATAATCTGTATTCATTTCGTTCTGCTCATAAAATATAGATCAGTGGTATCAGAGAGGTCTGCTCCTTGTCGTCTTAATGCATGTCCCCAACGAGGTTGGAGTACAAAGAGTTGGGTCTCGAGCTTGTTTCTCTTGAGGAAAAAAGCTCTCACACACCCAAGCGACCTCTCATGGTAGGAGAAAATAAATATGATGGGATAGGAGATCCTTTCAAACTGTTGATTGAGGAAGACCTCACGCAACATAGGAATGAGATGATGGATAGTTTCGCGCAAATCCTTCAGCGACTACCAACATGCAACGCATCTTCTTCGAACAGAGGCGCCGCCCCCTTCAAGGTACAAATAAACTTCAATATTCCTATATTTGAAGGTCATATAGATCCAAATGTTGTAGACAAGTGGTTGAATCTACTAGAAGGGTATTTTTCTGTCCATAACTTTTCGAAGAGAGAAAAGATTACTTTTACGCTCCTCAAAGTCGTTCCCCATGTCAAAGATTGGTGGGAAACTTTCTGTGAGAAAAAGGAAACAGAGGAACCCTCATTATTTTCAGTCACGACCACCTGGGAATCCTTCAGGGATTCTATTAAGGAACAATACTACCCTGTCAGAAGTTATGACGACCTGTATACCAAATGGACCACACTGCGACAAGAAAGAGACCAAGCAGTGCTAGATTTCACAAATATCTTCTATACCTTGCGCACCAAGCTGGGTATCAAAGATTCAGAGAGACATATGGTGCTCAAGTATCGTGGTGATATGCATAGATACATCCAAACTGAAATGAAATTTCTAGACATCTCATCCTTGGGCGCGACCTACCGATATGTCGTCAAAATTGAGTAGAAGATGAAACAAAAGACACGAAAATTTGGGCCTCGGAACCCCTAAAAAAAAAAGATAGGAAAGGGCGGCCCAAATCCACAGAACAAAGGACAGAGCAAAGATGGATAGTATCAGGACAACCAGTCCAAGCCACAAGCAAAGAAGTACACCGGAAAGATAAAGAAAGATACTGGGAAGTGGTGCGACTTCCATTAGAGCCCTTTGCATAACATTGTTGATTGCCACTCAAAGTAGTCGCTGGTGGCCGAAGTGAAAGCATCTGAATCAAATGTGGATTATGACTCTGAGCCAAAACTAGAAAGGGGAAGACATATCATTGATGCAGAACCCAGTGCCACCGTTGCTACCACCAAGCTCTAGCCTCATGAACTAGATGAGCCAAAAGAAGGAGAGTGCGTCTTCCATTCACAAATGTGCTTAAAAGGCACCTCGCTGCACTTCATCGTTGATAGAAGTAGCCAAAAGAAACTCATCTCAGCAGAGGTCATCAAGCGGCTAGCCCTGCCAGCAATGTCACACCCACAAACCTACACCATTGGATGACTCCGCCAAGGAAGCGATCTCCACGTTAGCCAACAGTGTCAATTGTCATACGACATCAAGCCCTTCAAAGACAAGGTACTGTGTGATGTTTCTCCTCTCAAAGTTTGTGATGTTATTTTGGGCCAACCTTATTTATGGAAACTTCATGTTGTATATGAGTTTAGGCCTCATAGTGTTATTATTACTTTGAACAGGAAATTGTACAGGATACCGGAGGCAGTCCCACCTAGTGCTATTTCCTTGATCTCTGCTAGGCAATGCATGAAGGTCATCTCTTAGACGGGGAAGTTTGTCTTCTTCATGATTCGCTCTCAGAATAAGTGAAAGATCACAACCACATCTAGGGTCTCTGTGACCGAACTCTCCACACAACATAAGCAAGTAGATAAGGTTGTGGAAGAATAATCAGATCTCTTCTCCTCACCTATAGGGGTACCTTTGCACTGCTAAGTCAAGCACCCCATCGATCTAACCCCCGACGCATCGCTGCCCAATGGGACAGTCTATTGCCACTCATTGTTAGAGAATGAGGAGATCAAGTGACAGATCCAAGAACTTCTCCACAAGGGGCACATCTGTCCTAGCTCATCACCTTGCGGGAGCCCAATCGTGTTGGTACAGAAGAAATATGGAACCTGGCGACTTTGTATTGATTAACGTGCTCTCAATAAAATCATAGTCAGAAACCGGTACCCGATTCCCTGAATCGACGACCTCCTTGATCAACTCACGGGGGCCAAATACTTCAGTAATATTGATCTGAAGTCTGGCTACCACCAGGTCCTGATAGAACATATAGACGTATGGAAGACCGCCTTCAAGTTAAAGGAAGGCCTTTTTGAATGGTTGGTCATGCCCTTTGGTTTGACAAATGATCCAACCAATTTCATGAGGATGATGGACGATATCCTACAACCATTAACCAATGCTTTTGTAGTGGTGTATCTAGATGACATTCTAATTTACAACAAGACTTGGGCCGAACACTTGCAGCATATTCAACGGGTTCTGAACACCCTGTGGCAGAACAAGCTATATGCCAACTTGGAAAAATGCTCCTTCGACATGGACAAGGTCCATTACCTAGGCTACATCATTGATCAGGATGGCATACATGTGGATCCAACCAAGATCCAAGTCATCTGTGACTGGCCAGCCCCAACCAAACTCACTGAGCTTTAGATCTTCTTGGGCCTTGCCAATTTCTACCGTAGGTTCGTGTTGGGATTCTCCCATATTGCATGGGCCCTCAACCCAATAAACAGGGGTGGTGGTAAGGCGAAATTTGCATGGGGCCGGTCCCAAAAACAAGCATTTGATGATTTGAAGAAACGCTTGTGCTCAGCCCTAGTACTTTCACTACTAGACCTGCAACATCCCTTTGAGATCGAGACAGATGCTTCAGACTATGTTGTGGAATCATTCTCACTCAGAACGGCCACCCCATGGCCTATCATAGTGAGACATTGTCAGATACTGTCTGTAAGTACCCTACTTATGACAAAGAAATGTACTCCATTGTGCAAGCCTGCCGCCAGTGGAAACATTACATTCTTGGGAGACATAGGGAAAATTGCAGAATGACTGCCATCAAAAGTGGTCCACATACTTGCAACAATTCCACCTAAACATCAAGTATAAAACATGAAGAACCAATCATGTCGCTGATTTCCTCAGCAGACTGCCAGTCGTGACACTCACCATGGTGCTAGACTCTTGCGGCCATGAGACCTCATTATGGCCCCAAATCTATGAGATAGACCCTGAATTCGTCACCACCTACCAAATGTTGGGTGCAAACGCAGTTGTCAATAATTTCCATCTTCAAGATGGGTTGTTGTATTGTCTGGGCCATATTTGCATTCCATCAAGAGACCGAGTGAAGCTGGTCTGGGAAGCCCACTACAGCCAGGTGGAAGGACACTTCGGCGTCAAAAAGATAGTGACAATGCTACAAAAACATTTCTACTGGCTGAAACTTCGATAGGAGGTCAACAAGTATATCAGGTCCTTCACTGCCTGTGCTATTGCCAAACTGACCACTAAGAAACATGGCCTGTACACCCCTCTTCCTACTCTTGATAGGCCATGGGAATCCATATCAATGGACTACATGTCGAGCCTCCCGTCCACCAAGTGGGGAAATGAGTGTGTTTTTGTGGTTGTTGATCACTTTTCTAAGATGACAATTATGGTTGCCTGCAAGAAGAGCATCACAACAGAGGCCACTGCCAAGCTCTTCTTTGAACGAGTCTAGGTACATTTTGGAATCCCACAAACCATTGTCTCAGATCAGGATAGTTGATTTCTCAACACATTCTAGTCGAGCCTCTAGTCACTGCTGGACACCAAGCTCACCAAATCCATGGCCTTCGACCCCCAGACAGATGGCCAAACCAAGGTTGTAAATCGAATGATTGTGCATATCTATCGCATGTATAATTCAAAGCACCCTCGCACATGGGATGAGAGCCTTCCCTATGTCCAGCATAGCTACAACCAAGCCCTGCATAGCTCAACTGACCACAACCCCTTTCAGGTGGGGTTGGGATTCCAACCATTCGGTCCCATAGATGTTGCACATCCCCTTGTGGTCACCTCGACTGACTCATCTCCTGCTCCAATTGAAGCTAACAAAGCCATCCGGTTCATTGAGAAAATCCAACACATTCGCCAACAGGTTCAAGATATCCTACAGAAGTCCAATGACAAGTACAAACAACGCCATGATCAACATCGGGTGCCACATAAGTTTCAGGTGGGCGACAAAGTTTGGTTGCACTTGCAGAAAGAACGCCTTACAGGACCCCATTGGAAGCTTCGCCCACTCCGTTATGGGCCATACACTATCACCAAGGTCATGGGGGATAATTCTTTTGAGCTCAACATTCCTCCATTCCTTGGCCTGCACCTAGTGTTCAACGTGGATCTCCTTTGCCCTTATTTCCCACCATTATTGGACACCTCAGAAGTAGAAAAACAAATGAAACCAACATAGCTCAACCTCGACTGCATACAACAAGCATCCAATGATCATATTGTGGATACATAGATCAAGGGAACTCGACAACAAAGGATCCAACTTTATCGAGTCGTCAAAGTAGGGCAGCTCCTACACCAAGGCAAGTGGCTCACCCGGGGCCAAATTCAACAGAAATTTCCTCATCTGATGGGGGAACTCAACGCAATGTAAAAAATTGCTTCCTAAGGAGAGAGGATTGATTCATGGATATCGGTGGCCACCCACATTTTGGTAATTTTGGTAATTTTGGTAATTTTGGTAATTTACTATTTTTAGCAGTTTTCACTTCCGAAGCCGTTTTGAGGCCCTAAACGATGTTTTTTTGGGAAAATAGGTTTTCAATAGGCAAGTTCCTTCAATATTTCACCTAAAATGAATCTCCTCGATGATACCTTTCCAACGGGCTATCATACGCCTAAAGCAGAGATCGTATGCAAAAGTTACGACCCCGAGAAGTTGATGTACTAACTTACCCAAACGAGGCCCACATGACTTTTGGCACTTCATATCCTAGGGTTAGGTTTTTGGATGTATAGGGTTTTTGAAATTCCTTCTTTGTGAAAAGACCTTCAGAGCCTCATTGTAATCATCTTCTTGTGAATGAGTGCAACCGTCACATCTCTTCTCAGAGATAAGCCACCACCATTCCAACAAGCTTGTTTTTGTTGCATTTTACAGTTTTCATCTTATTTCATTATTTAATAGAAAACCATTTTTACTATATCTCTGTTATTTTGTGTGAATCACCTGTTAATAATATGTATTCATTTCATTCTGTTCATAAAATCTAGATCCGGAACATTGTTAACTCCATAGTAGGGAGGTCAAGAGTTCCAAAATAGGGGTTCATTGTTCCTACCTAGATTGAGCATTGTGTGCCGAAAAACTCCTAAATGCATTCAAGTTGATGAAAGTGGTATACAATCACTTGAAGGTAAGTTACCTAACTATACTATTCGTTATAATTATTATAAAATCATTAAAGAATATTATGAACCAAAATCCAATGCTGCTAAATGTCAATTATTTTTGGCTTTGTTAAAATGTAGAAGTTTGACTGTTGTTAGGAGAATTTTAGGCATTAAAATAGTCAAACATTTAGAAACAAGTCATCGTATTGTTAGAAACCTTGTATATTATTTTCAAAGAATTGGTAATAAATATCATTCTAAAGATTGCAATGCATCCCAACATATGTTGTCACAATCAATTGTTAGCAACATCACAAGAAAACATTGTTTGCTACAACAAACCTCACACCTCATGAAATGCAATGTCAAAACCCTTAGAAAGTTTTCTCATAGACGAGATAGCCTTGACATAGGTGGCCCAACATATTTTTGGGCCTTCACTGGTAGGATACCTTGTTTTGACATGAAGTTAATTGGAGCAGTTAAGGGACTAATACAAGATTTATGGCATGAGAACACTAGGCCTTCTTCCAACCAAAAACATGTACTAAAATTGAGAAGGGGATCTAGGGACCGTGAACACCATATTAAACACTTTCTTGAGATTACACGGACAAAATTGTATGAGACATTTAGGTCAGTAAATAATGCACTTAACTTGGGCCAAAGATATTTCCATAAATGCAAGCCTTAGCATGTTCAAATAAACATAATTCGTAACACATGTTGTTGTAGATATCACATTGAGTATGGTTATTATTATGACACACACACACACACACACACACACACACACACACACACATATATATATATATATATATATATATATAGAGAGAGAGAGAGAGAGAGATCGTGTTTTGCATAACACCCTTTTCCATGAATGCTCGGTGATATTTCCATCATCGTCATCTAGAGACTTTATTCACAACATCTTGTATACAATATTAGAGGGTTGTACATTTGATAAAAAAACTTGCTTAAATGAGACATGCCCTAGGTGCAGTGGAATGACATTACTGAGCAAGTGCATCCATGTAAGCGACCAGTATGAATTGGGGAGGAAGGAAGTTTCCTTGCAAAACTTTAAATATGTTGCATATGATATTGATGGAGGACAGGAAAGAAAAATGATACAATCGGTGACTTCTTAGGTATGAGTATTTGACTTCATGAAGGACTTCGTAAAAAAGACACAACGTTATGTTGAACATGTCCATGTGGCTCGATGGCAGGACGAGCAGTTTAGAATATGTATAGATACATTTCTCGTTGGTATTGTGTTATCAATGGTTGATTTTGTAGAGAAATACACCCTTCAACCAAAAAATGAGATTCAATGCCAATATTATCACTCATAGCAGGTCAACATAATGGTCCATATCACATACAAGAATGGGCCGGATAGTAATGAAGAAAACAAAGTTATATTGAAGGAGTGTCACTTCTACATAAGCGATGATCGGTGCCATGACTTAGCCTACATACAACATTCCTTTTAGTTGTTTTAAAATCACCTTAAGGAGAAGAACATATAGATGGATCAACATTGGATTTGTTCAAATGGTTGTGCAGTCCAATAAAAAATTTCTCATGTATTTCAATGGTTGTGTATGTTGCACAAAAAACTCAAGGTATCACACATTTGGAACTATTTTGAGTCCGGGCATGGGAAAGGGAAGCATGATGGAGCAGGTGGATGCATAAAAATAGTGTTACGTAGGAAAGAAATGAACTTCACAACTACTTTCCTCATTTGATATGTGAAATCCATTGTTGAATGGTGTTCTTCAATAATGGGAGAGGAAATATGAACCTATGAAGACCAATCACACATGAAAGGACATGTACATAAATATTTTTGGAGGTGGTCAATGTAGATCAATCACAGTGGTCTGAATGAAAAACATCCAAGGAACTCATGGATTCCATTCAGTTAGAACATCAGACAATGCAATAGTTGAAATATGGACAAGAAAACTCTCTTGCTTCTCTAGTCCATGCAGTAGTAATGAATGAGATGATTGTGAATCGATAGACTGGGTTGATAGATGGGATCGTGTATCACTCCCCATTGGTCAATGTATAAATATGGAATTATCCCAGCTGGAGGCAGACCAATCAAGTATTTCAACAGATTTTGATCATGTCTCAGATCTCATACTACCAGGTTTGTTGAAACCTTCTATTAAATTTTGAATAACTAGCGTCAATGTTTTATGCTTTGGTCATTTAGTGGACTCCCATGTTGGCACTCCATTTTTTTCAAGGCACATATACATAGTAGTTTCCCCGAGAGACAATGAATGGAGCACTGATTATTGGCTGGCACGTTGCTCAGAGGGAAAGAAGATCCTCATGCAATCAACAACAAAATTCGAAGAAATTGAATTTATGATTGGGTCAATGGTTATTAAAGGAGAATATTTGACACAGGATGAAAGAACATAGAAGAAGGGTGTTTATTTATTTCAATATTATAAACCAGGTCAATTCGTATACCACTTTACGAACTTGGTTTTTGGTACAAACCTCCAACTACAAACAATTCCAATTAAGAAATGATCAAAGGCAAGCTACTTATTTCCTTACTCTAAGCATGAGAAGTTAATGGAGACCATCAATATTAGAAGTGATCATGATGGTATACTTGAATGACCATAGGTATGTAAAAGGAATAATTGAACAAATATTTCATATTTATGAATTATTCAAAATTTTGGTGTCATTTTATGGTTGTTATGGTATTCTTGTCTTGCATCATTGAAATGTCATGTCTTGCCTTGCCTTCACTTCCCATGCCATTCCATGCCTTGCCTTTCCATTCATTTCCTTTCCATTCCATTCCATGCCTTGCCTTCAATTTACTTACCTTGCCTTTCCTTTCCTTTCCTTTCCATGCCATTACATGCCTTGCCTTGCCTTACCTAGCCATTCCTTGCATTTCCTTTCCTTTATATGTCATGCCTTGCCTTTCCATGCCTTGCCTTTAATTCACATGCCATGCCATGCCTTTACTTGTCATCCCATGCCTTGTATTTCCTTGGCATGCCATGCCTTTCTTTGTCATGTCTTTCCATGCCATGCCTTTCCTTCATGTGCCATGCCATGCCTTGCCTTCACGTTCCATGCCATGCCATGCCATTCCTTGACATGTCATGCCATGCCATTGCTTTCCTTTCCATGCCATGCCATGTATTACCTTGTCTTTCCAAGCCATTCCTTCCCTTTCCTTTCCTTTCCATGCCATGTCTTTCCTTGCCTTCACGTGTCATGCCTTTCCCTACTATCCCATGCCTTATATTGCCTTTTCATGCCATGAATTTACTTTACATGTCATTCCATGGCATTCCATGTGATGCCATGCCATCCCTTACCATGTCATTCCTTGTCTTTTCATGCCATGCCTTGCCTTGCCATGACATGCCATGCCATGTCATGCCTTTCCTTTCCATGCCTTCCCTTGCCTTTCCATGCCATGCCATGCCTTTCATTTCCTTTCCATGCCTTGCATTGTCTTCACGTGCCATGCCATGCCATGCCATGTTATGCCTTGCCTTGCTATCCAATTCCATGCCTTGCTATCCAATGCCATGCCTTGCCTTGTTATCCAATGCCATGTATTTCCTTGCCTTGCCATTCCTTTCCTTAACATGTCATGCCATTCCTTGCCTTGCCTTCACATGCCATGACTTTCCATTCCATGACATGCCTTGTCTTTCCATGCCTTGCCTTGCCATGTCTTTCCTTGCATTCACTTTCCATGCTATGCCTTGCCTTTCATTCACTTGCATGTCATGCCATGCCTTACCTTCATGTGCCATGCCATGCCTTACCTTCACTTTCCATGCCATGCCATACCATACCTTGCATTGCCATGTCATTATTTTCCATGCCATGCCATGCCATGCCATGTATTTCCTTTCCATGCCTTGCCTTACATTCACTTGCTATGCCATGACATGCCATGCCCTATCTTGCCTTTCCATGCCATGCCTTTCCTTGCCATGCCATGCCATGCCTTGGCTTGCCATGTGATGCCTTTCCTTTCCATGCCATGCTATGTCATGCCTTTCCTTTCCATTCCATGCCTTGCCATGCCATGTCATGCCTTGCCTTGCCATGTCTTGCCATGCCTCACCTTTCCTTGACATGCCCTACCATGCCTTGCCTTGCCATGGCATGCCATGCCATGTCATGCCATGCCATGTCATGCCTTGTCTTTCCTTTACATGGCATGTCTTGCCATGCCATGCCTTTCCTTTTCATGCCATGCCATGACTTGCTTTGACATGCCTCACCTTTTCATGCCTTTCCTTGCATTCACTTTCCATGCCATGCCATGCCTTGCCTTGTATTTTCCATGCCATGCCATTCCTTTTCATTCCATGTCATGATATTCCTTGCCTTGCCATGCCATGCCCTACCTTGCCTTTCCTTTCCTTCCATGCAATGCCATGCCTTGTCATGCCATTTCATGACATGCCTTTCCTTGCCATGCCATGCCTTTCCTTTCAATGCCATGCCTTGCATTCACTTTCCATGCCATGTCGTGCCATACCTTACCTTCATGTTCCATTCCATTCCATGCCATTCCATGCCATGTGTTTCCTTGCTATGCCTTGCCTTGCATTCACTCTCCATGCCATGCCTTCTCTTGCCATGCCATGCCATGCCTTGCCTTTCCGTCACTTTCCATGACATGACATGCCATGCCTTGCCTTGCCATGACATTTATTTCCATGCCTTACATTTCCTTTCCTTTCCATTCCATGCCATGCCTTTCCATGCCTTTCCTTTCCATGACATGTCTTTCCATGCCTTGCATTTCTATCCCATGACATGCCTTCCCATGCCATGCCATGCCATTCCTTGTCTTTCCTTTCCATGACATGACATGCATTTACTTTCCATGCCATGAAATTCCTTGCCTTTCCATGATTTTCCTTGCCTTCATGTGCCATTCCATGCCTTGCCTTGCCATGCCTTTCCATGTCATGCCTTGTATTGTCTTGTCATGCCATGCCTTGCCATGTCATGCCTTGCCATGCCATGCCATGTCTTGCCTTTCCTTTCCATGCCTTGCCTTGCCTTGTCATGCCTTTCCTTTCCATGCCTTGCCTTGTCTTCACTTTCCATGCGATGCCATGCCATGCCTTGCAAGCATATGTAATAAGCATTGAGAAAAACCCTAGTGCCAGAGATCCTCCAACAAATGAGAAAAACCTTGTGCTCTGGATCCAATGAAATTGACAGTCCATTCATCCGAGTCTCAGTTTGATTTTTATCATGAGTTGCAAATCGCCTCCTCAAGTCATTCATGGACATGTCATCAATTTTTTCCAGGGGCATAAAATCCAAACCAAACAACATAACCGAGTTCCATAGGCTCTCGCACATTTGTTTTTCTAAGGCCCACATGACTACACTACCCACAATTTCCCATCACAATGTTCTTTAAAATCGACCTCTCATTTAGGAATTGCACTATGCCTCATTAATAAAATACCAAGTGTCATAGATCCTCCAACAAACGGTTTTATTGTCTATGGAATGAAAACAAATGGGCCCCACTAGTTGAAACTTAGTGCCTTGGACCCAATTCAACTGAGGGTTTGTCCATTTGAGTCTCATCTTGACTTTTATCACGAGTTGCAACTTGCCTCAATCCATTCAGGGACATGTCGCCAATTTGGTCCAGGGGCATAAAATCCAAATCGAGCAACATAATGAAGTTTCGTCAGCTCCCACAAGTCTATTTGGCCAAGGCCCATCTGACCACACTGCCCACAATTTCTTGACACAATGTTCTTGAAAATTGACCTCTTATTCAAAAATTGCACTATCCCTCATTGAGAAAAACCCTAGTACTAGAGATCTGCCAACAAACAATTTTCCGATCAACATAATGATAACAGAGGGGGCCCACTAGTTTAAACCCAATTCCTTGGATCCAATGCAACTGATGATTTGTCCACATGAGCCTCGATTTGAGTTTTATCACAAGTTGCAACTCACCTCCTCGATCCATTTAGGGACATGTTGCCAATTTGGTCCAGGGGCATAAAATCCAAACCGAGTAGCATAACAAAGTTTTATAAGCTCATGCAAGTCATTTTGGCAAAGTCCCATGTGACCACACTTCCCACAATCACTTGACACAATGTTCTTGAAAATTGACCTCTTGTTCATAAATTGCACTATGCCTCATTGAGTGAAACCCTGGTGTTGAAGATCCTCCAAAAAACTGTTTTCCAGTCAATGGAATGATAACAGAGGGGCCCCAGTATGTGAAATATAGTGCTCTGGATCCAATACAACTGACCGTTCATCCATCTGAGTCCCAATTTGAGTTTTATTTACAGTTGCAACTTGCCTCCTAAATCCATTTAGGGACATGTCACCAATTTGGTCTAGGGGCATAAAATCCAAACTGAGCAGCATAACAAAGTTTTGTAAGCTTCCACACGTCTATTTTTCCAATGCCCATGTGATTACACTACCCACAATTTCCCAGTACAATGTTCCTGAAAATCGACCTCTCATTTAGAAATTGCATTGTGCCTCATTGAGCCAAACCCTAGTGTCAGAGATCCTCCAACAAAAGGTTTCCCAATCAATGGAATGACAATCGATGCCCCCCACTAGATGAAATCTGGTGCCCCAGATCCAATGAAATAGACAGTTCATCCATTTGAGTCTCGGTTTGAGTTTTATCACGAGTTACAACTTGCCTCCTCAATCCATTCAGGGACATGGCAAGGCACGACAAGGCAATGTCTTGGTCTAGGTCTAGGTCTAGGTATGGAAATGAAAGGAAAGGAAAAGCAAGGAAAGGCAAGGACAAGCATGGAAATTGAAGGAAAGGAAAGCCATGATAGGGCATTGCATGGCAAGGCAAGGCATGGCAAGGTAAGGAAAGGCATGGCATGGAAAGGCATGGTATCACATGGCAAGGAAAGGCAAAGCATGGCATGGAAAGGAAATGCAAGACAAGGCATGACATGGCATGGAATGGAAATGCAAGGAAATGCATGGCATGAAAAGGCAAGTCATGGCATGGCATGGAAATGCAAGGCATGGATTGGAAAGACAAGGAAAGGCAAGGTCTAGGTCTAGGTCATTGATTTACCTAGTAAGTGCAATTTATAAGTTGTTGATGGTTATTTCTTGAATGAATTAAATAAATGTTTTATCAAAGTGGTGATATTGCATGTTATCTTGTATTATTCTTGAATTAACCTTGTCTTGAAACCCTGAATTTCGTGGTTAGATTAGGACTTACCCTTGATTTCATTGCAATCCACATTTTGATTTGAATTTTTCCTTGCATAATGTTATGGAAAATTATATTTGTTGTTGTATAGGTTAAAATGAGAAGCTACATGACAATACATGGGAAGCTACATGACAATGGCATGGCATGACATGGCTTGTCAAGGCATGGAAATGGCATGGAAATAGAATGGAAATTCCATGCCATGGAATGGCTTGGAAAGGCATAGGATTGGCATGGCAGTGGCATGGCATGACAAGGCATAACATTGGCATGGCATGGAAAGGGATGACAATGGCATGGAATGACATGGCATGGAAATGGGATGCAATGGAATGGCATGAAAATGCATGGAAATGGCATGGCATGACATGGCTTGGAAAGGCATGTCAATGGAATGGCAAGGCATGGAAATGACGTGCCAATGGCATCGCATAGCAATGGAATGGAAAT
>JZKD02S0282102.1:318672-335133 GCA_000966675.3 Picea glauca | reverse complement strand
AATTTTGCAAGCAAATATGGGTTCAAATTCTAACACACATATTTACCTACAACATTACTTGTTTCTATTTTAAGTTTGATATTTTTAGTTTTCTTGCTAATTTTTAATTCAAATGTGAGTAAATTTGTATCTCGAGCTCTTTTTTCCTTTTTAAAATTAGATTTGGGGTTTCAAATAGTTTTTATTTGGGGAAAGTCCCATAAACCCTAATTGTTAGGCCCATAGTAAAATACCATCTCGAAATATCATTTTAGTATTCAAGTTAGCTCATGATAGATTCATTATTCATGAATGATTATAACAAAGATGGGGCATCAAAACAACCTAAGAATGACTCTCATGAGGTTCGTTCAAGTATCAAGAACATATATTGATTGTGAACAAGATATAAGGTTGAGAATGTGTAAGATAAGGCTAACTACCAACTAACGATAGATAAATTGTTTCATCAAATAAGGGTGAAGGACACTTGGCCTAAAACTTCATCCTTGAAGCAATAAGGGTACTTATTGGCTTGCATTATTCCATTCGAGTGACCCAAGATGTATTGAGTTTGAGAAAGGGAAAAATTATAAATTTGATAAATTTAAAGTCCAAAAAAAGAATGAAGCAAGCTGAAATTAGTCATTTCAAAATAGTCTTGAAGTTGTTAGTTCATATCATTGATCATGGATGTGGATTGAATAGTGAATATGAGATCATCCACATATAGCACAATGGTGAAAGTATTTCCATCATGATGGTGAATATAGAAATCATGCTCAACCTCATAGTGAGTGAAGCCATAATTGATAAAGAAATTATAAATATTCTCATACCAAGTGCAAGGTGCTTGATTAAGACCATATAGAGATTTCTTTAGTTTACAAACCGAACATGACCATTCTATATGAACCTATGTGGTTTTGTTTAATATAACTTTCTTTTTGAAGATCTTTGTGTAGAAAAACATTCTTTACATCCATATGTTGAATTCCCAATCCAATGAAGGAAGTATATGTAGAATAATCTTAATTGAGTCCATACAAGCAATTGGAGCAAAATTCATTAAATAGTCAATGATGCAGGAGCATTTTGCCTAAAAATCAACCTTGTGGAGATGGCTCAAGAGGGTCTTGAAATTTACTAAAGGGAGTGGGTTCCCTTAATGGATTTGATTAAGTTTCATAAGTTTGTAATCATATTCTAGAAGGATAGGGTTTGTTTTCCCTAATTTTGATGTAAATGACTTAATTAAGCAAATTAGTTGGATTGTTCTAAGTATGAAGGATTTGGTCTAATTGATCCTCATCAAGTGTAAAGAGTGAGAGATTTATTATTGTAATTAATTGCAAGAACTTAAGAATATGTTTTGTGAGTTGGGAATGTATATTCCATGTTTAAATTGTAAGCCTTTGGGCATGTACAAGTGTGGCCTATTTAGTGAAGATCTGACCGAGGAGAGAAAGGCCAATTATTGAGGAATTTGGCCAAAGGAGTGAGAGATAGTCGAGAAGAAACCCAGATTGTGAAATCAGACAAAGAGGTTCTCTGATTGTAAATTTATGTACAAATAAAAATTTAATATAAACATTGTGATTGTTTGTTTTGGTTGTATGTAACTCTTTGTACATGAATGCATGAGAAATTGGAACTGTATGTGCCTTTCTCTATTGATGTGAATAAGTATGAATGAGTATTTTGGGTTCTGTTAGAACCAATGCTAGATTGCATTCATTTTGTATGAATGAATTTTGTGCAGATGGGGGGGAAAGAGAGTGGGAGGTTAATCCTGAAGAGGTGATATTGAAGGACGAATTCCAATGAAATTCGTGAAAGAAGTCAGAAACATGAGAAGGAGAAATTGAGGTTATGAATTGTAGAGGAGAGGATATTAATTTATGATCGTTGATCATCCAAGATCAACGACTAAGTACAATAGTTTTTTGGAATGGTTTCAGTCTTGAAACCCAGAAGAGATTGTGATCGTTAATCGCCTTGGATCAACGACAAAGATTATTAGTCTATCGAAGTAGAAAGTTGGAGAACACAGTTGGAGGAATACTCCAATGAAGATAAGTTTGATCAACAATGTAGATTGACTTGAGGAGAAATATCAATGGTGGAGGCGGTTAGTCCGATGACCATCAGAGTTGTAAATGGTCGAAAGGGTTCAATGAAAGGAAGGTTTCGATCGACAGTGAGGATCTACTCAAAACGAGATAGATCAATGGTCCTGGAAAGGACACGTGGCGATTGATCCATCAAGACTACAATCGAGTGGAATAAAGGTAAGTGGTTTGCAATCGTTGATCATGGGATATCAACGACACAAAATTGTCAAGGGATACAGTTCATCAGGGTTCTGGTTGTTCAGAGTTTGGAACCATGGGAGTGTTGTAGCTCTACCAAAATCTGACAGAGGGAGTCTGATGCTCTAAGCATTAGTTATATTCCAAGGTTAATATTGATCGTTGGATAGTAGGATCATTACACGGGAGCCGTCGGATTGAGACTTAAGGTAAAAAAATTGTTATCATGTAGCGTGTGACAGGAGGAGATCCATCCATCCATTAAAATGTTAGATCAATGGTGAGGAGTGAACCAAATCAACAAATCGAAGAAGAAGACGCGTTGAATCCTTCCATTAGAGCGAAGGCTCGTCGAAGTATGGAATTTAGATCGACCCACAAGAAGAGAACTCTGATACAAAAGAGAGAAAGAGGAATATGATGGTCTATTAAGGTAAGAGCCTACAACCTAAGCACTTAGTCATAACACTCGGTCATGTGGTGAGACAAAATATTGGGTGCTAAAGATAAAGGAGTTGGCGAGTAAAGATTTGGCACAAGGTTATAGTGTCGGTTCGCGTCGAGGATGAGGAGCTCAACACTAGATGAGAAAAGCATTCGGGTTTTGAAAGGGAGTTTAGAATTGAGCCAAGGAGTGTTTAAGACTTATAACCTTTGTGTGTTTGAATAACAATGGTATATTGGTGCATTAAGAGAGTGAAACCAGAACTCTGTTAAAGGGGGTTTGGGCCCATATTGAGAATTTTAGAGCAGTACATATTTTGTAGCAGGAGAAGAGTTGATTCTTACTCTGCATCTGTGGGTTCTTAGGCTGGGAGGTCATCGTTTTTTGGTATCAGAGCGCAACTATGCTCTAAAATTGAAGGAGAATCTTGGAATTACTCAGAAGGAACGAGTCGGATTGTAGAAGTTGATTGTGCAGAAATGAAGAAAAAGGAATTGGATATTTAGTTGCATTAGTAAATGGTTGAATAATTGAGGATATTCCAGCCAAGGAATAGAATTAAGAAGAGATGTTGAGGAGACAAGATATCAGAACAGGTCTTGCAGGTATTGGTTTAATTCTTTATAATTAACTATGGTTAAGAAACATTTATGTTTTCATGTAGCAACAGAAGGAGAAAGGGTAATGATGAACAACCCTTACAGTCAGTAGAGTTGTGACAAAGAGAAGATAAAGGAGAATCACGTAGAATAAAGAATCTTGCAGCAAGGGATGTTGTAAAAACTTCCACTTGAGGATTGGAAGTAAGGAGAACAATAAGAGTTCTCTGAAGAATGTGAGTGCAGAAACCGGAGAAGAGAAAAGGATGCTTAGAAGGTTCCATTGGAGAGAACCAGTGATACAAAGAGGTCAAGCTCAAAATAAATATTGATGAGGTATTGAGTGGCAAGTAGAGGATACTTTCTATAGAGGAGGCCTGATGCAACTCACAATGAACAAGAATAAGTTCACAAAAGGAGGAAATGGAGATGATTGTTGATGGTCATGAAAAAGGTTCAAAGAGAAGCCACATCAAGAGTAAAGAGGATGCCAGAGAAATTGGTAGGAAGCAGAGGATTCAAAATGAATTTGACAGAGAGTTTGTTGAGTTAAAGGAAAGACTCAGTGTAGTAATGAAGTTGTTATAGGAAAGTGAGGAAAACCAGATATATGGTTGGAGTCTGAAGAGGAAGGTTAGATGGTCTATTAAGAAATTGATTGCCAGGAAGTAGACACATGGGTTGAAGGATTGGTTGAAGAGAGAGGAAAAACTCAGAGACGTTGAGTACATAAATTCCTTGGAAGTAGGACTAGCGGTTCACTTTTGTGAACCAGAGAAGGGAGTAATGCTTGGAGAGGAAGATGAGATTTTGTGAGGTAGCTAGAGAGGTAGTGGGGAGGCCCAAAGGGCCCATAGTGATAATAGAGGAGGCCATTCAATGTAAGGTGGACTAGGTCCACTATATTATTAAATAAGGCCTACTATGGTAGTTAGATATAATAAATGGGTAGTTATATATAATAAATGTAAGAGGACTTCTTAGGAGGTTCTACTTCTAGAAGATTCCTCCTCTAGAATTTTCTTAGGTGACAGTAGCACTATATAAAGGGCTTCAAACAATGTAATGGGATATGAAGAGAATTATTATATTGTGAGTTGTAGCTCAATAGGAGGATTCCCCCTCGAAAAGGCAAGTGAACAAGAGAGGATCCCTTTCATAATAGGATCCATTGTATGGTGTTGCCCTACATCAAGGGTTTTCTTATAATAAAGTGTGATTTATTTAATATTGTTCTTTGTATCTATTGTGTATTCAAAATTTGTGGTGATTGTATTTGTAGATCTACTTTGGTACATAACAAGTGGTATCACAGAACTTTCCTTGGCCAAAGAAGGGAATAATTTTTTGCTCTTTTTCCATAATTTTTCTAGGGAAGAAAAAGAGGGAGGCACACTTCAGGTTCAGATATGAAGCTTTACGAGTTGAATTTGGAAATTTTTTTTGGGTATTTGAATTCCTCTCGAAAAATTACCCAATTTCAAAAAACAAAATCAGTCGAAACAGAGTCTGGGAAGTAAATTTATGAGCATTTTAAATTCAACAGTTTTTCAAGGTTTTTCTGGAAAAAGCCGCGATTTTCTGCAGTAATTTATTGTTCTATTTTTTGGGTTTTTTCGTGATGGTTGTGGGACTGCAGAATTCATAACTTTTCATAGGGTGCTTAGATGACTATTTCCTCTCAAACCCTCAAATAAATTCTACAAATTACTGAAGCATTCAAATCCCAATTGTATGACACATTGAACGACACATTGGATGACTTTGTAGATGGCCTCACAGACGACCTCAATGATAATTTTTGTAGTATTCAATATTCATTGGATAGCATGTAGGAGATATTTATTATGATGGACATAGAGGATGAATATAATCAAGAAATATATGCTTGGTATGATTTGGAGGATGATTGCAATGATTGGTATATGGATAGTTGTCATTTCTAGGATGACAACGATTTCCATATTTTATTTGATGACTCTACTCCACCTTCTGTAGAAAACATCAATGTCCCACATCATGAGCTCGTTATGATTACCTGCATCCAAACTGCATATTCTACAATGGTATTGTTCCTTTCAAATTCAGCTTTGATCCTCTCCCACTATGTGGACGAATATTCTTATTTGGATCCACATGATAGGTGTTGTTGGATTACTGAGATGGGGGGTGAATCAGTAATAGAGAAATTAAATCCTTTTCTCCAAAAATACAAGTGTCATATCAATGTAACATTATCATCCAATAGTTACAGAGTAAATAAATAATGAAAAAATGAGCAATCACACACATACACAATACACTAGTGTTTTTACGTGGAAGCCCAAAGCGGGAGAAAACCACAGAATGTTTTTTCTTATATGTATTGAATAATTACATTCATTGGAAACACCAACTTCCTTTGTTTTCTAGCTGCAACTAGAAGGAGGATCACACCCCTTAGTTTCTCAGGCTACAACCCGAGGGAAGCTCCAACTCCCCAATTCTTTGGCTACAACTAGAAGGAGGCTACAACACCCTATGTTCTACGGCTACAACCGGAAGGTGGCTCCAATGACCTATCCTTGCCCCGTCCAACAACCCTAAAGTAGAAGTAAAATGATGGAACCACTGTCACACTATCACTGTGAGAGATACCGTTGTACAACTGTATCTATCTATCCCATTGACTTGCATCCAACCTATACAACTTCCATGTAATCAATCTATACCAAAACTGAACATGTATCAACAAAAATACAATAGGTACATGACCTGTAGTGCTGCAGCATGTGTATGTACATTCCCTATCTATTATGCATCCCGCATCTGTACGCGACCAAACTATTATGCAACATGTGTATGCCCTCTGAAAACTAGGGTCTCCTTTCTCTAAAAAATGTCTGACCCTCTATAACTTTTTTCACATAGATATGTAGCCTGTCACTATATCCAGAATGTAATTGTACACTATGCATGCATCCTCATACATAACGTTTACCCAAAGCATATATATATCTAGTCATGTGCCATATAGGTGTGTGTAATCATGAACAAGTATAATAACCCTCACATGATCTAGTCATCAAACCCTTTCTGATATTCAGCCTCTCAATACATCAACCACTTCACAAATACAATCTCTTAACCATGTACCACAAAAAACCTTAGCCATATGCCAAGAAATACAAGATGTGCCTCAACAAGAAGTATCAATGATAAATATGCCAACACTGTATTTATGTAGATCCGACTTATGCAAAAGATCCCATGCAACCACTAGTCTCTCTAGGTGTAATTTTCCCAAGCCAAGATGCAAGGAACATCACAGTTTTGGGTGTCTTTTAAAACTTTTACTGGTTGTGGCATTCCATCAAACACTTTGTTGATTTACTTGTTTACATGTGTTTACTTGCAGGAAGGCCTCTTGATTTCGGCCTTAGGGTTTATGTTGATGAATTATACATGTGTTGCAGCAATAAACAAAGAGATTCAATCATGGAACATACCTCAATCATATGCAATATGATAGACAAGCCAAAACATCTCAAATCTGCTTTTATTCATGAAATAGAGAACCTGCTACAATGAAGATGTCGATTTGGAATGCTCAACAAATGGCTAAGGCGATAGACAATAGAAGTTGCTACAAAATGCTCCCACAAGAATACTACAAGCCTCCAAAGGTTGAATACTCAATGAAGATCAAGACAAGAGTATATTTGGTCGTGTCAAGTGCCAAAGCCCTAACTAAATGATGTCACGTCGTGCTGGAATGCTGAAGCTCCTCAACAATTTGGGCCTACTGCCAAAAGTGTCCAATCACCCCAACAATTATGCCAAACAGTAGATCGGGTGATGACAAGAACAACCCAGGTGACTGAATCTCCAAGATACCTATCAAACCCTATGGATATGAACCTCCTCCAATGTATGGTGCGCCCCCCCTGGATGCCTGAAACCCTAATAATTTGGCCTCTCTCCTAGACACCTCCAACCGCTCCACCAATCCACTAGAATGATAAGATCGGGGCACGAAAATGAAAACCCAAGTGCTCAACTAGGAAAACTACCTACTCGATCCTTAGATCTAGCTATCCTCCAAGATGTGGTGCGCCCTCCTCTTGGGAAATCATCCCACTCTCAATATGAATGAATCCACCACCAAAAAACCTTCGGAGTCCACCAAGAATAATKCTATGACACCTGCAAAGGAAACCCAATACCTGGAATTCCAAAAATCACTTCTCCATAGCTAGGACRAATCCTCTCTCAATGAATGGTGTGCCCCTCCTGCTGGAAACCCTAATTGGTGCGCCCTCTCTCTCTCTGCCCCTACAACTGMTGTAGAATCCTCCTGCAACTAAGTAGATATGGAACTAGAATGGTATGGGAGAGTATTGCATCTCCGAGACCAATCTTGGGACAATCTAGGTGGAATCTTTCACCACTGAATCGTCCTCTAGGGTTTGTTAAGTCAAAACCCTCAAAACCCCCAATGTTGGGCTCACTAGCTAAAAGTCAAATATCAAAAGATGATCATACATGAATGAATGAGTAGAGGCCCTTGCCTTTCCTTTATAATTTTTGTTCACCTTGTCCCTCCAAAGTGAATTTAATTTTATGAATATTTAATTAATTGATTAAATCACTCTAATTAATTAATTAACATTTTTACCACTGAAAAACACCTTATCTCTCCTTGTGGATTCCCTGGCCACTGAAAGTCACTTCTCGTCATCCTATCCTGCAGTTTTGTTCCTTCTGATTCCAATGAGCTATTACACTGAGAGGTTCCTCCAATTATAGTGCCCAAAATGACATCTTCAGTGAATTTAATTGACTTATAGCCAAAAATACTCAAATTCATGGAAATTGTCGGAATGCCACATAACCAAAGCCAATCTGTGCGGAATGACTCATAATGATGAAATAGGATGAGTAATGCAAGTTGGACCCCACAATGCCTCTCAATAACCCTTTTACTCGCTATAACAACCATCTTGCTACTCTGGTCATCATAAACCTCTGCACTGTGATGATGTCCCAAAGTGGGGACATTACAGTCCTCCCTACTAGAAAATTGCTTGTCCTCAAGAAATAACCAAATCATCTCAAATAAAATACCAGGATCCCATTTCCACCTATGGGATACACAGTAGAACCCGTCCAAATATGAACACTCATACACTCTGCCCCCTGGATCCCATATCAAATCATGAACTGCTAGACCCTGGGAAGCATAACCCTGAAATATACCAACTCTGGGAGTCTCCTGCATATGACACATGACCTCACCTCGAAATGAATCCATCCTCCAAGTCTCTACCAAGATCCATACGGCCTCCATCAACTGCACATTCTGATTCCAGAATGAGGTGTTGCAAGACCTCCGTGAGACACTCGAAAGCGATGCGCTCCTCTCAACACTGAAGCTCAATGGAAAGTTAGAACAACTTCCCCCTACAAAGGTCCACTCGCCTCTATTAGTCAGTGAAATTCCCAACCCTGCAATCCCTGGGTTCCATGCTAACCTATGTTGACGATCACCCTGTTGGCCCTGCACTACTCTGACCATGATTGTCTGCCCCCTGCATACATCATGAATCCTCCTCTCCTGGGTCCTCCAGATGAAATACTTGTGACCATTGGACCTGTTGTCCATAAAATGTATCAGTAAAGAATCCTCTGTAGAAGAAGTACCTGTCAAAACATCTCCATTCCCTATCATGATTATCAAGAGGGAGAAAAGCTCTCGCCCCATAGGACAAGTACCTGCAAGCCCACTCCAAACCAACCCAAGGTGGAGTGTGTGGCTCTTTGGCGCAACTTGGGTCAACATGAACATCCTGCTAACAAAACAGACTCCCAGATCCCATGGAAAACTTGGAAGTTTATCACTCCCAGTCTCCATTGGTTGCTCCTGTGTCAGACTAATCACTGTCGAAAGTCCCCGATGCTCATCCTCACGAGTATATGTATCTGTGTCGACCTCTGAGTTGTTTGCTATCATATAGCCTATGATGCTCATCATCACACACAAGGCCTCCACTGTCTTCCCATCATGACCCACCTTTGTCCTGTTGTATGTCGTAAATGCACTCATGTCAGGTGGTTTTGGCCTAACCATTCTCCATGTCTCATCTCCCATGAAATTGTTGATACTGCGAAGGTGACCTCTCATAAATATGTGATGTTGCAAAGGAGGGGCATCTACATGCTCCCCGAAGTGTGTCTCCTCCCTGCACATCAATACACCCCTCTGGATCTTACTGTAAACCTCTCCATGTCTCTGTGAGTCATCAATCACCACTGTGTGCTCCTGCATACTCAGATAGTCCCCTGTATACCCCTGCAACATCATGGATCCTGGTTGTACTACTATATCAACATTTACATGAGGGTCAATCCCTCTCGGGACACAAATGGAAGTATCATAAAAAATGCCCTTGGCTCTAGAGCCCCCATGTGTAGGTGAGTTCCTGACTGTCTCAAATATCCTCTCATGTGCCCCCGGGCCATAACTCTCCATACTCACCAGTGATCTTGTGCACACCTCAGGTTCCTCCATCAATTGGTGCTCCTCTGCCAGACCACCAACATCTTCCAGTGATGTGACTGAATGATGTATCTGGGTGTCCACCAAGATAAGTGAAGTGGATCTCTGATGAATCTCCTCAAGGAGATCCTCTGATCTGGACTCTGATTCTTGAAGGGTTGTCTATGTGCCACTCAAGAATCCTCGAGTGCTCTCCAAATCCTATGTGTGTCGGTCCATATCCAACTCCTGCTCCCTCAAGGCCTCATGATACATCTCACCAATCCTCAATAGGTAGTCCCTATCAGTAAATAACTATTGGTAGTCAGTCCTCATCATAGACACTCTATCTCTGAGAGTATGAAAGTCATGCATGGAAAATCCTTCATCCAAACTACCATGTGCCACTGATACTCTCCAGTAGTAACCTGCCATCACTGCATGCATGTCATCAATACGTCTAGTGGTTGCCATGATCATAGCCTCACTAACTCTCAACTGTGTTGCTAAGTGGTGTGAATCCTGATCACAGTCATGTTGAGGTGCCACCTCATACCCCTCACTGCTAGTGTATGTCCTACTAGTGTCAACTCTGGAATCCCCCAAAACACCCTCTACATAAGATAACGTGTTGAATTGTCCATTATCTATTGTGCTGCCGGGTACTCCTGCATGCCACTGCACCCCTGAATCACATTGTATCATGTATGGGCAGTCGTATCCTCCTGTGCACTCAACCTGCTACTATCATCTGCACCTAGATCCCATGTAGATGTTTCCACAGACGTGCTATGGTCTTCCTAACCAATATAGAGTGCATCCTCATCAATGAAAGTTGATCTTGGAAGTAAGTGCTCCATTAACCTGTCAGTCTCCCTAATCTGCTCATCTAATGGAATCTCCAAAATCTGTGACTCCATCTCCTCATGTTGGATCTGTATGTGTACCTCATGTTGATCTGTATGTGTAAGTTCAACTATTCATACATCCTATACCTCCTCCTGGATCTTTGGATGTATATGTTCATGGTGTGCAACCCTCACACTAGGCTCATCCATCACATCTGACGTGCCATTGATCTCCTCATGTGACGTGGCTATCATGGGTGTATGAAAGGATGACCAAGGTGCCACGACCCTCATAGGGAGATCATCCGATCTAGGTGGTAACATGTGTGAATCCTCACTAGTGTTACCACTCTACTGAGGTGTAAGGTCATCAATAATATGTGATATTTATGTTGAAGTACTGGTACTATCATCCGATCCACCAGACTGTCTATCCACTACACAAGGGTCACTATCCTCCTCAAGCGTGCTAGAATCATCAACCTCTGTTAAAGAGTCACTATCACTAGCCTCTGTGCAAGAGTCACTATCATCATCAGACTGCTCCAGATAAGCATCAATCGATCCATCCTCACATGCCTCATCATCACTATCATAGTGCACCTCAATAATATGCTTCTTACCCTTACCCCTACACCTATGATTTGGTTCCCAAGGCACCTTGCAACTATAGCAAAGCTACGTGCTCCTAATGGGTGTGGGGTTTCTTTGTTCCTCCTTTCTAATGGGCATGGGGTTCCTCCGAAAAGATTCTCTTATTTCCTCCCTTTCCTTGACCCTGTAAAATTATGAACTTGATTTCTTATGNTCATTTGTTTCTAGCTCATAGGAATTTTACATTCAACCTAACTTTTGCTAGATACCTTGACTTTTTCTCATGGCTCACAAGGTTTGACTAGGCTCATAGAGGTTGTATGTTCCGCTTGACTTTTGCACTAGTCTGTCTATGCTCACAGAGGTTGTATGTTCCCCTTGAATTTTGCACTAGACTGTCTATGCTCACAGAGGTTGTACGTTCCCCCTGAATTTTTCATTAGATTCACATAGCATATTGTTCATCCTGACTTTTGGTTTGACTCACAGAGGTTGTCTGTTCCCCCTGGCTTTTGTCAATACCTCACAAGAATGGTTGATTCTCCAAATCTCCCTGGCTAGCCTCAAGGTGGCCCATATGGCCTCTCATTGGAGAATGAATGTCGATGCTGCCAAATTTAACACTCCCTCTCAGTGAGGGATTCATTCTCAACCACACCAAGCTTGCCTCTCAGCTGCACAAACTGTCTCGAGGTCAGAGGCTTGGTCAGGATATCATCTACCTTCTCGCTCCTGGCTATGTACTGTAACTTTACAGTTTTTCTCTGGACCAAGTCTCGGATGTAGTGGTACCTCATGTCAATATGTTTTGACCTGTTGTGAAATACCGGGTTCTCTGTCAATTTTATGCAACTTTGATTATCACAGTGAACCACTGTCATCTCGAGATTGTCACCAAACAACCCAGAAACCAATTTTCTGAGTCATACTGCTTCCTTTGTAACATCACTTGCTGCAATGTACTCAACCTTTGTTGTAATCTATACAATGGATCCCTGCTTTCAGCTTGACCAAAAGATCATAGTGGACCCTAAATTGAAGTAGTATTCGGAAGTACTCTTCTGATCCACTGGGCTTCCTGCCTAGTCAACATCTGCATACCCATGAAAAAATAAACCACCACTGGATGTATATCTCAGACCATAAGTAATGGTCCCTCTGAGATATTTCAAGATGTGCTTTGTTGCCACCCAATGTCTCTGTCTCAGTTCAGTCATGAATTGACTCATTGCAATCACTGCATATCATATATCTGGCCTAGTGTGGATCATGTACATCAATGATCCAATCAACTGCCTATACATGGTGGGATCCACCAAATCTGAACCTGTATCAGAATCATGTTGCTTCTTCAGGTTGGTAACCATCGGAGTAGACATGGATTTTCAATCCATCATACCAAACCTCTTTAGTACATCCACTGTGTATTTTCCTTGTGCCATAAATATCTCGCCCTGTCTTTGCCACACTTCCATTCCTAGGAAGTAATGCATCAAGCCTAAGTCTTTCATCTCGAATTTCAAGGTTAGCTCCCTCTTACACCAGGCTATTAGCCCTTCATTTCTTGTTAGAAAGAGATCATCAACATACAGGATTATTATAATAGGTTGGTTACCTCTTACCTTGAAGTATATATTTGCATTAGCATCACTTTTCCGAAAGCCTGGGCTTTTAAGAAAGCCATCAATCCTGTCATACCAAACTCTGGGAGCCTTCTTAAGACCATACAAGGCCTTCCTTAGCTTGCATACATGAGTGCCTTTGTTATGTAGTATAAAACCATCTGGTTGTTCCACAAAGACCTCCTGCTCAATCTTTCCATTCAAGAATGTTGTTTTTACATCCATCTGATGTAGTTTCCAACCAAGTACATAAGCTAAAGAAATAATAGCTTGAATGGAGGTATACCTAGCTACAAGAGCAAAAGTCTCTTCGTAGTCGATTCCTTTTTTCTGAGTGAAGCCTCTGGATACAAATATTGATTTGAAATTTTCCACACTTCCATCATCTGCATGTTTGATCTNTGAAGTAGTATTCGGAAGTACTCTTCTGATCCACTGGGCTTCCTGCCTAGTCAACATCTGCATACCCATGAAAAAATAAACCACCACTGGATGTATATCTCAGACCATAAGTAATGGTCCCTCTGAGATATTTCAAGATGTGCTTTGTTGCCACCCAATGTCTCTGTCTCAGTTCAGTCATGAATTGACTCATTGCAATCACTGCATATCATATATCTGGCCTAGTGTGGATCATGTACATCAATGATCCAATCAACTGCCTATACATGGTGGGATCCACCAAATCTGAACCTGTATCAGAATCATGTTGCTTCTTCAGGTTGGTAACCATCGGAGTAGACATGGATTTTCAATCCATCATACCAAACCTCTTTAGTACATCCACTGTGTATTTTCCTTGTGCCATAAATATCTAGCCCTGTCTTTGCCACACTTCCATTCCTAGGAAGTAATGCATCAAGCCTAAGTATTTCATCTCGAATTTCAAGGTTAGATCCCTCTTACACCAGGCTATTAGCCCTTCATTTCTTGTTAGAAAGAGATCATCAACATACAGGATTAGTATAATAGGTTGGTTACCTCTTACCTTGAAGTATATATTTGCATTAGCATCACTTTTCTGAAAGCCTGGGCTTTTAAGAAAGCCATCAATCCTGTCATACCAAAGTCTGGGAGCCTTCTTAATACCATACAAGGCCTTCCTTAGCTTGAATACATGAGTGCCTTTGTTATGTAGTATAAAACCATCTGGTTGTTCCACAAAGACCTCCTGTTCAATCTTTCCATTCAAGAATGTTGTTTTTACATCCATCTGATGTAGTTTCCAACCAAGTACATAAGCTAAAGAAATAATAGCTTGAATGGAGGTATAGCTAGCTACAAGAGCAAAAGTCTCTTCGTAGTCGATTCCTTTTTTCTGAGTGAAGCCTCTGGATACAAATATTGATTTGAAATTTTCCACACTTCCATCATCTGCATGTTTGATCTTATAGATCCATTTGGAAGAAACCACTGATTTGTCTTTTGGCCTTGGCACAATGTCCCAAACATTGTTCTTTATAATAGACTTGTATTCCTCAAGCATGGAATCCTTCCATACTTGTAATTTATCTGCTTCTTCAAATGAAGAAGGTTCGACATCACTAATGCTTCTCATCAGTGCAACATAGCCTCCAAACCTACGATGCCTCTTCTTTTCCCTGAAAGTTCCTTTGGGAGCAACTATCCTTTCTACTTCCTGCACTATTTCTTTAAGCCACCCTGGATTCCTTTTGGATGAAGGTTCTTCAAGAGTTCTTTCTAACACTTCAGCGGGTTCTAGGGGATCATTACTTGGCCCTTCACGAGGTTCCTCCCTTTGATCATCTAAATCTTCATTTTTAGAAGAGGGTGAAGTTGGCTGAACTGCTTCTGAATCCTACTGAAGCTCTCTAGATTTCTTAAATGTGGCTTCCTCATGGAAATTCACATCTCTACTTACCTATATTTTCCTCTGACCTAGTACATAAATCCTGTAATATTTGGAGTTCTCACTGTACCCCACAAAAACCCCTTTCTTTCCTGAGGGTTCAATCTTTGTCTTCTTTTCCTTAGGGACATGAATATACACTGGACATCCAAATATCCTTAGATGCCCTACTTCAGGTTTGATCCCTGAGAAGACTTCTTTAGGAGTCTTGTCCTTCAAAATAGCATGTGGACATCTATTCTGAATATACAGGACAATGGAGGCAGCTTATGACCATAAAGAATTTGGCAGATCCTGGTCAAACATCATTGCTTTCACTGCCTCACAAATAGTCCTGTTTTTCCTCTCAGCAACACCATTTTGNCTTGTGCTTAAGTGTCCTCTTCTAACTTGGAGCCTGTTTCTCATACAAATTCACCAAGGTATCCATACAGTCCTTGGCAGTCATCAACGAAGTCATTGCAGGCATTATACTATCTTTGACTGAGTCAAAGATGATTCTCTTGGCCTTTTCTTGACTCTTCCTGAAGGTCGTTCTTCCTGCATTATTCGTTGGTTCCTCCACCATTGTGGTCACATACTGCTCAAGATCATGCTCTTGCAAGATATGTGTTATACAGAGCTTCCACACATTAAAGTTGGTAGCTCCTTCGAGCCTATCTTCGGCCCTAACTGAAATGGAGGATTCCATGGTCCTCACACTGGAAACGTAATCAAGCTTGCTTGGATCTGTGTGTACCCGTTGTTTCATTGCAACACGTTTAACACACCCTAAGCTCTGATACCATGTAAAATTATGAGCTTGATTTCTTATGCGGATTAATTATTTTATTTTTTTCAATACTTTGATTCCATCTTAATACACTTCAACAATTTCAAATCATAATAGAATAGAAATAATTATGTAGATAAGTAAACATGCATATCAACAACACATATACCCTGGGGAAACCCTGTACAGGGAGAAAAANGATGCCCTCTTGATTTCGGCCTTAGGGTTTATGTTGATGAATTATGCATGTGTTGCAGTAATAAACAAAGAGATACAATCATGGAACATACCTCAACCATATGCAATATGATAGACAAGCCAAAACATCCAAATATGCTTTTATTCATGAAATAGAGAACCTGCTACAATGAAGATGTCGATTTGGAATACTCAACAGATGGCTAAGAAGATAGACAATATAAGCTACTACAAAATGCTCCCATAAGAAGAATACAAGCCTCCAAAGGTTGAATACTCAATGGAGATCAAGACAAGAGTAGATCTGGTCGTGTGAAGTGTCAAAGCCCTAACTGAATGATGCCACATCCTGCTGGAATGTTGAAGTTCCTCAACAATTCGGGCCTACTGCCTGTTGTGGGGTATTCTACCCTATGGACTAACAAGCTAGGGCTTTAAACTTGTACGCAGATCATGACCCTTCATAAGCTACCTTTAACCTTCTACCCTGAATCTAAAACCCTTTTCCTCAAGCAAACAAGGGAAGAACTAACTAACCTTTTTATCGACGGTTGGTGTAGCTCCTCCGTTGAGCTTTATCTCCTTGCTGTTGCTGCTCCTTCCACAAAGCGATCCTGCAATCAAGACAAAACTATGCATGCATGCTATTGTTCTACTAGGGGTTTAGAGATTAAACACAAATCACATAAAACATATAAGACTCAT
>JZKD02S0282102.1:270592-299530 GCA_000966675.3 Picea glauca | reverse complement strand
CCATCTAAAAAAGAATAATAATAAGTAACAAATGTAATATCCAAATTCCATGTAAGTAAAAAACATCTCCACTAATTTTAAGTTGGAACCAATACTTAAGTTGGAATAATAATAATAAGTAACAAATGTAATATATCCAAATTCCATGCAAGTAAAATATTAAATAAACAATAAGTAATTATAACCTAACCAAACAAAATATTAGTTCATAACAAGTTAACTTTGCCACTGTTTTACCATCAATTATGAGAAATCAAATATATACATAAGACAAATTGCTATTTTGAATTCCAAAACTATGAAATATATATATGTACCCCATCAGGTCAAACACCCCATGAAGGTGGCCATCTATGTGTTAATATTGTCAAGTCTCATATTGATGTAGCCACTGAATCTCGTGATTATGGTTCTTCACAGATTGTTACAGGTCCAGAGTCTCCCCCTCCTCCGAAAACACCCTTACAAATCGAAAATCTAGAACATCCATGTCGTATTCCGAAAGGAGTACTAAAATGATATGCCCACAATCCTAATGCCAGATTTTCCCAGAACTATTCGATTGTCGAAGATCTGAGCCAAACCCCTTATGTGATGTCATCTTTGGAGGTGCTCCAGACGTGTCATTCAGATATGAACGCATTTTTATCTTCTTTAGGAGCTCTAGACCCGTGTGGCACAAAGGTTATTAAGTTTGACGTAACGGATGTTAAGCCTCACTTACCTTACCACGTGGCCTTTCAAATCCATGTGGAGTACACGAAAATTACCATCAAATGCATTGTATTTGATAAAGGTGTTGCAACATGCGTGATGTCCCTAACCTGTTGGAAAGCCATTGGCTCTCCATCTTTATCCCAATCTATGACTATGTTAACCACATTTGATGGGCATTCATTTCGACCCCACGGAATTCTTTCCGCTTTTCCGATCCAGTTAGGTGGAAAGACGGTGGAGGTTGATGTCGAGGTGGTGGATGCACCCCTTGACTATAATTACTACTAAATCATAATTGGACTTATGCCATAACCGCGGTCGTGTCATCACTTTTTTGCACTTTATGTTTTGCTCACGAAGGGAAAATAGTGACGATTGATCAATTGTCCTTTGCTCACTCTATTCCTAATGCATCAATTTGACCTTTGGTCCTAGCGATCAACAATTATCGACAGGCAACCAAGGATGTTGGTGTCAGAATGTATTCCTCTCTCATGGGTAGTTTTGATTTTGTGGCACCAATTCATCAAATTCATGCCATTTTCAGTGAGTCTTCGTCATCGATGAGGTCCGTTCCTTTCTGTACTTTGTATTTCAACGACCCTTGGATCCTACCTTCCCCGACTATGTCGTGAGAAGGTCAGTCACACATTGGGATGGAAATGCCACTATCAGCGACAGAATTTGTGTATCAAGCTATTTTTAACGCTAATGCTAACTTGGATCCTTTCTCCTCATAGACAGACGAGGAGGATCCTTTTCTAGAGCCTGTATGGGACTCCCAATTGTCTTATTCGCATGATTTCCTCAACGATACTTTACCTTCAGATGAAGCCATATTAGAGGTTGTGTGTGATCCCAATAGGCCTTGGGATGATATGCATCATCGCTCCTATTTCCTCCCAAAGCTTGTTAGGATTGAACAGAATGACTTTAGATCTACCTTGAGTGAGATGGTCGATCATGCTATGGTTCCGCTAGATATGCATGGTATTTATGTCGAAGGAAACATGGTGAATATTTATCCTACTGTCACGATCGACATCTCTCGAATTCCTAGCAAAATTGAGAACGTATATATTGGTGCGGATTGTTCGCTTGGAGAAATTCAGATCTACACCGATATCTTCAAACAATTTCATGATGTATTCACTTGGTTGTATGAAGACATGACAAGGATCGACCCCAGCATTGTCAAACATGAGATCATGACTTATCCAGATGTTAGACCTATTCGAAAACATCTTAGAGCTCTTAATCCTAGGAAGGCTCATGATATTAAGGCAGAGGTAGAGAAGCTACTTAATGTTGGTTTCATCTACCTGGTTCCCTTGACTAAATGGGTGCCCAACCCCGTTCCCGTGAATAAGAAAAAAGGAACCATCCACGTATGTATGGATTTTTGAGACCTGAACAAGGCTTATCCTAAAGACAACTCCTTGACTCTTTTCATTGACCTGATTCTTGATGAGTGCACGGGAAGCAAAGTTTTTTCTTTTATGGGTGGATTTTCAGGGTATAATCAAATTCAAATTCAAATCAAACCCAAGGATCAACATAAGACAACGTTTATTTGTCCTTGACATACTTTTTCATATCGAAAAATTCCTCTTTCAACGCGTCATGACCTTTACTTTTCATGATCTCAAGCATATTTTCCAATCTTACCTCAATGATCTCGCTGCTCACTCTCACAAAAGAGTAGATCACTCCACTCACCTTTGATAGTTAACTATGCGTCGATTCATAGTGAACTATGCCAATTTAACTAAAGGTTTCATGCATCTTTTGAAGAAGGATACTTCATTTATATGGGATGAGCGAGCCCAGGAATCCTTCGATGCTCTTAAGAAAGCCTTAGTATCGGCACCTATGTTGAATCCTCCAGACTACAATAGAGACTATTTGTTTATGTCGCCGCATCCGAAGGGAGGGTTGGTATGGTTCTGGTTCAGGAGGACAATGAGATCCATGAGCACATTATCTACTATCTCAGTCGAAACTTAATCGGTCCTGAACTTAAATACTCTCACATAGAAAAACAAGCCTTGGTCATGGTACATACAGTTCAAAGATTACGACATTATATATTACTTTGCAAAACTATCATAGTTGCAGATATCAATCCATTTCAATTTGTTCTCATCGAGCGTATCATAGGGGGATTGTTATTTTGCAAGAATTTGATCTCGATTTTGCTTCGGCGAAGTCTAAGAAATCGCCATTTTTTGTCAAGTTGATATCAGACTTCCCTCGACTATATGAGGAAATTTTTCATGACGATTCATTCACAGATGAACATATCTTCCTTATCTCATCTTTGGACCCCTGGTATGGAGACATTATAATTTATCTTCAAACTTTGAAGCTATCCCAGCATCTATCGAGAGACGATCGACGACGTATATGTCATCAGTATAAAAATTACCTTATCATCGGCAACACTTTCTATCGTCGAGGACTAGATAATATTTTGTGTGGTTGTTTGACTCACGAGGAAGCTTAGTCGGTTCTCAATGACTATCACAGTGGGGCATGTGGTGGTCATCTATCCAGGCTTGCGACAACCCAAAAAATATTGCGAGGCAGTTATTTTTGGCCGTCAATTTTTAAAGATTGTGTTGAAGCAGTCAAGAAGTGTCACCCTTGCCAGGTGTTCACTCGAAAAATGCGCTCGCATCCAGCCCTTGTTCACCCAGTCATCATTGTCAATCCCTTCACTAAGTGGTGGATAGATTTTATGGAATGTAACCTAGCTTCGACTGGAGGGAATCAACATATCATTTTGGTCATATATTACTTCACTAAATAGGAAGAGGCAATGCCTACCATTAAATCTGATGGTAAGACTGCAACATTCTTCATTTTCAACGAAATTATAGCTTGGTTTGGAATCCCAAAAGAGATTGTCATTGATCATGGTAGTCACTTTCAAAATGAAATGATGAAAGAGTTAGCATCAAAACTGGGGTTTAAGCACGGTCATTCTTCCCCTTATTATCCCCAGGAAAATGGGCAAGTAGAGGCGGTGAATAAATCTTTCAAGACCATCTTGCAAAAAATTTCCAGCCAGAGAAAAATTGACTGGCATATGATGCTTTACCCTGTGCTTTGGGCATATCATACCTCAGTGAAGACTTCCACCAGTTTTTCTCCTTTTCAGTTAGTACATGGTGTGAAGTCTATCCTTTCGATTGAATGTGAAATCCCTTCCCTCAAACTGGAAATTGAGCTCCTACCTGACACATATGATCTTGAAGAATGCCTTGTGCACCTAGATCGTCTCAATGAGCAGCGTCGAGATGCCTCTATGGCTATAGAAGCAAATAAACGATGTGTTAAGGTTTAGTATGATAGGTATGTATGTCATTGGCAATACGTTGAGGGTGACTTGGTTCTCCTCTATGACCAAGCCAAAGAATCGTTGGGGGTAGGCAAGTTCAACCCCATGTGGCACGGTCCTTATATCATGTGATGTGTTTTAGAGAAAGGAACCTATGAATTGGAAGATTATGAAGAGAATATGTTGGATGAGCCTATAAATGGGCTCTACCTTAAAAGGTATTACGCTTGAGCCCTCAATCTTGGGTGTGACCTTTTGTATACTAGTGTATCTTAGTGTATATATATCTTTTCCTTTGTGTCATCGGCTTGCTTATTGAATTTTCTCTTGGTTGGCATATTTCAACGGAGTCTTTAGTTTACTTAGTATTCGTAGATGGTGCCAGTCGTCATACATGGAACATGGCTTCCACCACTTGGATCATTTACTCACCCGAGGGCCAACTAGTGTCTTCAAGTGGCGTTCGTATAGAGCAATCAACAAATAATGTGGTTGAATATAGCGTCGTTATAGACCTATTACGCGATGCCATTTCACATGGTGTTCGATATTTAGAGGTTCGCCTTGACTCCCAGTTATTCGTATGTCAGTTAAATGGAATTTATCATGTGCGAGACCATACTCTAATCCGATGATTCCTATGGGTATGACTTTTGGAACAATACTTTGATTTTCTTACTTATAATCACATACCTAGAAGTTCTAATCATGTATCTGATGCATATGCTAATTATGTTTTAGATTGTCATTTATCACATAATTAAGCAAATAAAACACATTCATGCATATACACATTGTAACATATATAAGTAAAGCCAAAGACCAAATTTTTTATATTTCATCTTTTCAAAAAATATGATGTCATAGTACAAAATGGGGCTCACAAACTAAAAATACATATAGGTCTGGTATATATGTGACCATGGAATCTATGCCTGTGGCGCAGTATGCGTCTCATGATAGCACACTATGGTGTTTGCGAGATGCCGGAAGAGTCGCACTCATGCACGGGGTACACCCACCACCTGTCAATGCATAGCCTCTGGCAAATCCTCCACTTGAAGCATAGGAATCATGTGCATCAATCGAGACAAGTTCCCCTACACATTATGCAACACTCTATCTGCATCTCCTCCTGCATCCTCATCTCCCTATCTCCTCCATCGATGTCATGGGAATCCGTCTAGTCATCATGGACCTACATCTATGTGACAAAGCAATTGTTAATACTTGATACCATACAAAAATATTTGTGTTTTTTTCTATTCTTTTTGAAAAAAAACACAAAAAAATGAAATATATAAAAATATTTCCTACCAATTTCATTGTAGGCGGAACCTGGTGGCAAAGGCATATATGGATCCCCTTGTAGTCGATCACAACATAATATTAGTCATCAATCTCTATGACCTGTCGACGCCACCAGAAAAAGAATTCATCATTGTAGGGGTTTGGCACCCTACCATGTCATATCTGCCTCATCACATCTGTCCACCATGACATGACCAGATCGCGCGGTCCATGTGGAATAATCTCTACTCTAAGGCTCAAGCCTAGAACCCGCTCAAAGAAAAAAATGCACAAAATGGATGCAAATCCGAAATTTCTCTTTCTCCCTTGTTTGCAATCTGTTAGTTGACTCTTCATGTTAGCCAGCAGTGAGGTACACCAGTCATAAACAGTGGGTCGTAAACACTCCACCGCATAGAACATGAGTGGCCTTGAAGCCTGGTGCAATGAGGTCGACCTCGATATCTATGTAAGAACAAGTATGACAATATTTAGGCTCAGGTTCTCGATCACCCTGATTGGGACTTGGCTCCCTACATTATCAGTTCCTGCAACACAGTGACAATGTACTCCTCCATGGTCATCCCACCCCCATCCCCCCAGGCCTTGATATTCACTACCTCGCCCCAGTGAGACAATCCTGTGATAAAATATATGTCATCTACTTCAATCCTCAAAGGTTTCCCATCAAGATTGAAGTCCTCTGTCTTTGGGTCATGTCTCTGGATCCCAGTAGTTTATGAGCATCTAGAGTAACCTCACTTGAGTCGTCATTCCTTTGAGAGCCCAAAATTTATTAAGGACACATATTTTTAAAGCTTGTTGGGCCCAGGCATCCCTTTCCATTGTTGCATTTATCTCTTCATGCTCCTTCTCCCTCCATTCAATCACCATCCTGCAAAGGAAAATTCATTTTTTGAGTTAAATCTTGTCAAAAAATTGTTCACGAACTTGTACGCGGGATAGCATGCTAGCAGTCACATATAGGTCCACATATACGCGGGCAGGCTTTGTTTTTCCTGCGTACATGGAGGCATGTACGCGACCCGATGAACTATCACCCACGTAATTCGTAGTTTACATGTTGCACCCTCTAAAACTCAAAAAATGGGGCCTAAAATTGAAATTCAAACCGCTAAAAGTGAAGAGGAGGGGATGGGCACTTACTTGGTCCAGACGGTTGCTAATTCCATTGATCATAGCTCCTGCAATCGACACTTGAAGATCGTGGGGAAAATGGCCTAAAATGCACTATGTGGGTGAAAAAACTCAAATGGTATGGTAAAATGGTCTACTTTTACTATTAGTAGAAATGTTTTACCCACTTCATATAGTTTGTGCTGATTTTTTGACCTTATGGACTAATAGTACAGTGGAAAGAGTTGGTTTTGGTGGTTTTTGTCCAGGATTTTTTGCATTTTCTAGCGTTATACCCACATTCATGCCTTCAGCATGTATTTTCTTTCACCAACATATAGGATACATTGTCACTATGTTTTGCACTCTTGCATCATCCTATGACTATGATCCATATGCCTTAGGTATGAACCCATTTATTAGTGACATAAACTTCTTACTACTACTAGAAGTGTCGTTATTAAGTGGTAGAGGCTTACCAAACATGGGTGCCTTAGTTAGAACCTTTGTTCCATTTGGTTCCCATGTAGAAGTTATTCCATAGGACCAGGAGTTCCTTATAGTTATGATATGACTTTGCATTCGAACTTACTCACAAGCACTCTAATCCTTACCAATGGGACTCCCCTCATGTCTTGGTTAAGCTCTTTTTTGACTCTCTAAAAAGCGAAAATATTGTTGAGTGAACATGTCTCTTTCACACTCGTTAAATGGATTTGAAAGGACATATATTTGGTGTAAGTTTAACCCTTTTTCGGACCAAGTAGACTACTTACGAAAAAGGAACACTTTATTCAACTTTGGCTAGAAGAGTTTTCTTGGGTATTATTTTATACTTTTTTGGGCCTAGGGGACTAAATCTACAAAAAATGACATTCTTTGGAGTTAAGTTGTAATCACATTCCATCATCTTGCTTGCAATATTGAGCCTAATGTCGGTTCCTGATTTCTCGTTATAAGCCTCTTACCTCAACAATTTGCATCACTAGCCAAGTCGAGCCTTGTTTATATCCTTTGCAGCTTGACACCCTGTACCCTAACAAGAAACATTCCCCCGAGTGTCCATGCCTCACATGCACTTCCTTACATTGAGCATAGGCATGTTCCATTATTTGGAGCTAGTTTATTACACGCAACACTCATTTCCTCTCTTGTATCATAGCATTTCTTTGCTTATGAAAATACAAAAAAGGACGAGCGGGAAAAGAATATTATCTCATATTGGTAGCAGTCATGTTGCCTTTGAACAGAGCACAAAGTTTTGAGTCCACTGTCATCCAAAGTTTGGGTTTAGCATGACCTTAAGAAGTTGAGTTGGTTACTTACAGTTTACTCCTCCTACTGGTTATTCTTCTAGTCCCTATGGAGAGTTCGTTGATGCCTCTTGCATCACGAAGTTGTATCATCAATTCTATGCTTCATGAGTTATCCATGTGTCTCATGCTCTTGTTCAAAGGAATTATATAAGCATATGTCGGGAATTTCTCATAACTCTTGACTTTGCATGTCGACCATACCCTTAGTGTGTATCGGAGTCACATGAAGCTCTAATCCTATCATGCACCCTAGTCCTACTTTCATTATGGGTAAGTAACCTTGAACCCAACAGTCAACATCTCCTCATTGGTCGCTGACTGGGGGGGTTCCCTTGTGTTCAATGACAAGAAATTTATTCACACATTGGGATTTGTGCAGAGTCTTGGATGCCATTAGACTTATTGGTGGTTTCCTCACCTTTTTCAGTAGTCTTCCTAATTGGCTTCTATTCAGAGGGTCTCTTTCATGCACTACTTTCATTTGGTACATGCGGGAGACACACAGGATCATTGGTTCGTGAACATATTATTCGTATGAGCTCCTCCAAATCATCAAGCTTTTGCATTGTACCTCATTTTGACTGATGAGAGATGCCCTAATGCTCTTTTTTCAGCGGGTCTCCTTCCATCGACTTCATCTCATTAATTATGGAAATGATACCTAGAGTCCTATGAGTATGTAGAGGCTTGTAGTCATCAGTGGCAGGTTCTCCCGCCATCGACAGTTGGTAATACATTAATGTCCATTGATCGGTGGATTCTTCAAGTGTTCGACCTCAACACCCTTATTCACACTTGTAAGAATGTACTTGATCCCTACTTTCATTATCGGTAGGTTGTCTCTCATTTGTTAACGGTATGCCTTAATGACCGATAATCAAACGAAGTTGCATTGTGTTCGACATCAAATCCTCTATTCACATGATGTAGACTTGCACCTTTGGCGGATAGTGTAGAATACATCCATCTTACAGTAGCATCATTCCTATTTTGTTGTTGTCTTTCATTGGACCAGTACCTATATGACTTCAGTGACCATGGGAGATCATATTGTACTACATTGTATATAGATATCTTCAGATTGATTTTGAGACTGGATTCCACTGGGCCTTTTTTATGACTATGACAACCTATGGCATGTGTCTGTTTTGTATTGCCTATTCATGGCCATGAACAAATATTTGGTATATTTCCACATGGACCTGCAGTGTAATTCAGATTGGAAGCCATGTGTACAAATTCATTATGGATTGTAATATTCTCATGACTAACTAGCACTTTTAGCTGAGTCTCCATTACTCCACTTCTGGGAATTATAATTCATTTTAGCCATCACAGATACTCATTTGACCTTACACATTAGGGGGCATCTATTACAGCAAATTTTTCCTCACCCCATGCAACTTGCTTGGATGATCTTTCCATTTCCCTATGCAGACTTGAAATCCCCTTTTAGAAATTCCAGAGCCAAAAAAACATATTTTCCCACATATGCGTGCCCTACCAGTTAGAGAATAAGAGTATACGCAGGTTGCTCCACTACAACTCGCATACATCGAGTTTGGTGCTCCAAATTAAAAATTGTGTCTGGTTTCCATGCCATGTCACGGGATCCATGATCCTTGACCTTCCGTATACTAGAAATTCTTCGACTCGGCCCTTCAGTTCCATTTGAAGGCTATAAATTGATCCATATCCAAACCTTGTGGAGGAGAATTCAACTTTGAGATCAAATACACTCTGGAGAAATTTCACTTCATATTGAATCTACATCCCTTTATCCTTGAAAGTATGAACTCATCGTTCAGCCCCCAAGCTCTTCCTTCTTTGTGATGGAGAACCTCATTGTCTCCTTTATATGAGCTCGCCTTTGGTGGAGGATTGAAGTGGTGGAGGCCTAGCTGGAGAGACTTAGTTTCTCGGTTCTGATATGTGTTGTTACAGAAGTTTGTCACCTATATACTTATGCTGATTATTTTAATATAAATACTCTTTTCTCGTCTAATTGATATCTTGTGAATATTTGAATTATTATTCTATGGGTGTATTTGTCATGTATGTTAATGGATTATGTTCATCTATATGCTAACATTATATATTATCACAATATGCTTGTGTATCTTGGTTGTTGAGGACAAGTTGGAGGTATAAAGATTTGAGTTGCGTGCTCAATGATGGTCTTCATCAAACATCCAGACGAGGTACGCTCTTGGCCTTGTATTTTTAGCATTACATTTATATATCATACTTGGGATTAGAGTTTATTTTTATGTGTCATTTTGTCTGTTGTGGTTTACCTCGTGCCATAGAGAGATTTTCCTCGTAACAACAACAAACTTGAATATCATTAATAACAGTTGATGTGATTGAAGGTCGAATGTCACCATGGCAGTGGAATCTACATTGAATTTCCTTATCTTGCTTGGGCTTGAGAATATATGTGTGCGCTTTCAACGTTTGTGTAGTAATAAAACGACTAGAGAATATGATTATGTCTAGTATTCAGATTGCAAAGGTATTGCTATAAGAAAAAAAAAATCCAGCATGCAAGTAATTGTGTTAGTGGTAGCCCCATCGTAAACAAAGATATATCAGAGCAGATTCATGATGTCAATAGATTTCCATTATACCATAGTTCAATTACATAAACAAAACACCAACAAATCAAAGATGTGATTGAGAAAGAATGATCTGGTCAGCACAAGCTTAATATTTTGCACTTTCAGACAATAAGAAGGCTTCTCTTATACAACACTATTACAAACCATAATATGCCAATGGATGGTTTAGCTATGGACAAAGCATTGTCTAGGTTGTCGCTAAAATAATTGTTTTCAACCATTCAAAAGGAAAAGAACTAAAGAGAAAAAAAAAATGATCATCTCTAAAGGCCATATTTCCAGCTCGGCTTCAATTCCCAACATAGTTAAGTTGTATGAAGATTTTGAAGTCGAACTGCAGGATGTCCTTCACCTCATTGAAAAATTAGAGAAGATACATGGATTTACTTTATTTAGAAGTACCGAAGCGAAAAGAAAGTACTAGGGTTCATATTCAAATGAAGAATTTCATTGATATTTCTTCATTGATATGAAGAAATAAAGGCCTCAAAAGATGTCCATATGTGTGAGTGTTGATCTAAAAGATTGTTTTATGATTTTAAGTTCAACCTCAAAAGGATGTGAATCCCCTTGTGTATTTATATAGAGGTGGTACTACTCTTTAACTGAAGTGATATAAGGTTCCTTACATGATTTTACAATAAATGAAAGATATCCCAACAAAGCTTGTAAATAAAAATGTACAATATTTATATACAAATACATATCATATCATTTGAAGAAAAGATAATATAAAGTGTGTCAGTAGAGATTTGTGTCTACAAGGTTTTGGAGTCTTCATTCAATAGACATTCTTTCTTTCTTGTAAGATAAATCTGCTATGACTTTGCAAGAAGAATGGAAAAACAAAGATGGACATTGCATAAGAGAACTTTAGAAGAGTGCATCATTAAAACTCGATAAAGAATATGATAGGCACACTTTAAACATCTCACACTCAAAATATCAAGTCTTAAGGGGTCATTAAATTTATGCCCCGAAATAGCTCTCTATAAAGGAATCAATAATAATATCCAGCATGTGACAAATTTAACATTGTTAGAAAAAGAAAGTTGTCTCAACAACCTCAATGAAAAATCGGTAAACTGTAATTAAACTGCAATTGCCTTCTTACAAAGAGGGATCTTGTTCTTCTGGACATAAAATATTACAGGATGACTGAAGACTTTTGAGAAAGAACTATTGAGACCCAAATAATTTTGTTTAACAGAAAGAAGAACATGTAGGGAGGAAATTTTTAGCAGGCCAATTCCAAAAATCTTGGAAAGATAGAGCTTTGATTCTTGCAGACTCTTCACCACTATAGAAACCTCTGACTTCCAACCCCTTGATGGTGCCTTCTCTTGCCCTTTTAAAATATTCTCTCAATGTTCTTGAAGTAGTTAGAGTTTGCCTTTCTAGAATTTTCCACACAATTCCTTTTTGGAGTAAAACACTTTTGATTTTTAATTTATTGAATTCTCATTAATGACTTTATTTTATTGAAATTAGTGCCTCCAAGTAGGGCCTACTTGTTCCTTTAATAAAAGACATTTAATAAATTCTCAATTCCAAAACTTGAAGTTGACTGCCTTAAACAAGAGTGGGTTGTGTTTTAATTCCGTGAACATGATTGTTGATTTCTTGGCCATGTAAACCACTCTAGAAGTAATCTCCATCGTCTCATATTTCCAATGAGTCTTCCTGAGCGTGATTCAGAGTTCTGGATCTTAAGTTATAAGCTTGGGAAGTTGAGGTTCCAAGCAGATATCTCATCACATCATTAAAAAATAGTTGATTGTTCTTTCAACTTTTGGGGAGGGTTGTGGCTAATTTATCCTCTTGAAACTTGTTCCATCATCTTCCTCATCAAATTACCTTTCCAACGAGGTAAAATTTTCTCCAAACAGACACCTGGATCTTGAGCTATAGCTTCCAGAAATTTGTCGCTCAGTAGTGGTTCATCTAACTTATGAGTTAATCTTAACCCCTGATCTAATTTCTTCCACTCCATTAAAATTTCGACTTTTTCCTTTAAAATGATATCCCACATGCATTGTGTTCAAGATTTTTTAAGTGTTTATAATGAAAATTTTACTATGGTACTCATGTGGAACAAAGAAGACTATAGAGACTTTGGTGTAGTTGTTGTGCCTTTGGAAAATTTCACAAATTAATAAAATTTTGATGAACCAGTCAGTGCCCATGTCATTGCCATGTTTCACCCATGGGTTGGTCCATTTTACTGCCACATGTCATTATGGTATTAGTCCACCTTACTGCCACATGTCATTTGAGGATATGTCCACTTCACCACCACATGTCCCAGTATGGTAGGTCCATGAAAAGGGGGAAGAAACTTAGGATAGGAAATAATATTGAAAAGTTAAATGTAGAGTTTGTGGAGTTATGGGAATGCATAGGTAAAGGAGGTAGGTGGGGGGATAGAAAATGATAAAAATGACTAAGTATGAGGTTGAAAAGGGAAATGGAGAGTGCATATTAGTGAATAAAGACCTACGGAAGTGCGAACCTACAAACATGGATATGAGGAAGAGTAAGGAGTTCTTCTCTGAAAGGAGAAATATGGCTCAGTATGAAAAAATGTGACAATTGAATGCGGACTTTCTGACCTGGAGACCTAAGAAAGAGTTGAGGGATGGTATGTAGCTCTGCATCCACATTGTTTACCTAAGAAAGAGTTGAGGGATAGTATGTAGCTCCACATCCACATTGCTTGAATTTGGATAAGTGTTGGAAGAGTAAAACATGGTAAGTGTTGGGGAAGTATATAATATAATTACGTGAAATATGGTTCGTGAAAATAAAAATAAAAATTAAAATGGAATATGGAATCTAGAAAAGAAAAATGGAAAAAGAGAAAAAGGAAAATGTAAATGAATTAAGAGAATGAACTAAAAAATGGAAATGAATTATGGAAAAATGGAAATGAATTATGGGAAAATAACTAAGTGGTGGGTATTATGAAAATTAATTAAGTGGAAAATGGAAAATGAAAATGATCTGGATTTATGCAGGAACACAATGAAATACAGAAATACACATAAACGCAGATATGCAACGGAAGTAAAATTTCATTTCATTAACAACAAATGACATAAATATGCTTACAGACAGAATGGAAATAAAATAGCTCGAGCGTTAGTAGTTTATCTCTGAGAAGAGATGTGGCGGCTTCTGGCCTATGAAATCTGTGTTACAATGAGGATCAAACGCCTATATATTATTGAGAAACAATGGAAAATCGTAAACATCCAAAAACCTAACCCTATGAGATGAAACGCCGGAACATGGGCCCCGTTGGGGTAAATTGGTACATCAATTTCCCGGGGTCGTAACTTTGGCATACTATCTTTGTTTGACACACATGATACATCATTAGAAAGATCTATTTGGGGACTACACTGCTGATAGAGAATATAGAGTCCAGAACGGACTTGTAATTTTCGGAGCATTCATGCCCCAAAAACGTCACTTAGGGCCTCAAAACGGCTCCAAAAATTCAGGACCTGAAAAACTGCTAAAAATAGTAAATTGTGCTACAATTAAGGAAACTGGAAAACTGAAAGAAACAATGGTGTGGGTCCAAGTGGAATAGGTGGGTGGCCACCAATATCCACCTAGATCATTCCTCCCCACTTAGGAAGCAATAGTCCCCATTGCGTTGAGTTCCTCCATGAGATGAGGAAACTTCTATTGAACTTGGTCCCTGGTGAGCCACTTGCCCTGGTGAAGGAGTTGGTCTGCTTTGACAACTCGATATAGCTAGATCCTCTGTTGGCGGGTGTTCTTGATCTGTGTGTCCATAATACGATCAGTTGTCGCTTGTTCCATACAATCTGGGTTTAACTCTATTGGTGTGAGTTGTTCTGCTGTGTCGAATGTGTCCAGTAGAGGTGGAAAGTAGGGTCGAAGGCAATTAACATTGAACATTGGGTGCAGACCAAGGAATGGTGGAATACTGAGCTCAAAGGCATTATCCCCTATAGCCTTGGTGATGGTGTATGGCCCATATCGGAGCAGGCGAATCTTGCGGTAGGGTCCAGCGAGGCGCTCCTTTTGCAAATGTAGCCACACTTTGTCACCCACCTGGAAGTTGTGTGGCACCCAATGTGATCATGTCACTGCTTGTACTTAGCATTATCTTTTTCCAAGATGTCATGAACCTGTTGGCGGATGTGTTGAATGCGCTCAATGAATTTGTTTGCCTTGTTAGCCTCAGACTGAAAATGGGTTGAATCTGCCTGAGTAGTCGCAAATGGCATGGCTACATCAATGGGATATAGTGGCTAGAATCCCAAGCCCACCTGAAAGGGGTTGTGGCTGGTTGAGCTATGGAGAGACCGGTTGTAGTTGTGTTGTACATAGGGGAGGCTCTCATCCCATGTGCGTGGATGCTTTGAGTTGTACATGCAGAGAATGTGTACAATCATCCAGTTGACGACCTCTGTCTGACCATCAGTTTTCGGATGGAAAGCTGTGGACTTGGTGAGCTTGGTGTCCAGCATCGACTAGAGGCTGGACCAAAATGTACTGAGGAACCTGTTGTCCCGATCTAATATGATAGACTGAGGGATCCCAAAGTGTACCCACACTCACTCAAAGAAGAGTTTAGCAGTGGATTCTATTGTGATATTCTTCTTCCAGACCATCATAATGGACATCTTCGAGAATCTATCGACGACCACAAAAACATAGTCATTGCCATGCTTAGTAGAAGGAAGGCTCGACATGTAATCCATGGAGATGGATTCCCAAGGTCGACTAGGGGAGGGAAACGAAGCATAGAGGCATTTATTCTTGATGGTCAGTTTGGCAATGGCACAAGCAGTGTAGGACTTTATGTACTTCCCGACATCCTGTCTAGAAATACTTTTGCAGTACTACCACAGTTTTCTCGACCCTGAAATGCCCAGCGACCCTACTGTAGTGTGCCTCCCAAATCATCTTGGCACGCTCGCTTGAAGGAACACAAAGATGTCCAAGGTGACATAGTAGGGCATCCTAGAGGTGAAATTAGGAACTTGCGTACCCTCCAAGAGCGTATTGTATGTGTGGTTGAATTCTGGATCACTTTTGTAGAGAAGTGGCCAATCAGAAGTCTCTTGCCCACAAGAGTTGAGCACCATGGCTAGCGCCATGATAGGGGGTCAGCTGATAAAGTCTACAACATTATCGATGCTTCCTTTCTTATAGTTAATGTTCAAAAGAAACGGTTGTAGGTATGTGGACCACTTATGATGGCGATCGTTCTGCAACTTCCCTTGTGTCTGTATGAACTGCAAGGGTCGGTGGTCTGTGTGGATGATCGTTTCCTTTCCCAAAATGTAATGCTTCCATTGTCGGCAAGCCTGCACAATGGAACACATCTCCTTGTAATAAGTGGGATACTTCTATACTATGTCGAAAAGTGTCTCACTGTGATATTCCACTAGATGCCCCTGTTGAGTAAGGATTTCCCCAATAGCATAGTCGAAGGCATTTCTCTCGATCTCAAATGGTTGTTGCAAGTCTGGTAATGTGAGCACTGGTGCAGAGCAGAGACGATGCTTCAAATCGTCGAACGCCTTCTGTTGAGATTAAGACCAAAATAATTTTTCTTTCGCTCTTCCTTTGGTGACTTAACTCAAGGGCCAAGTGATATGAGAAAATCCCAACACAAACCTGTAGTAGAAATTGGCAAGACCCAAAAAGTTGCGGAGCTCTGTTAGGTTGGTTGGGGATAGCCAATCCCGAATTACTTGGATCTTGGTTGGATCCACATGTACCCCTTGCTCATCAATAATGTATCCCAGATACTGAACCTGGTTCATGCCAAAAGTGCACTTATCCAAATTGGCACACAACTTGTGTTGCCACAGTGTTTGGGGGACTTGTCAGATGTGGTGGAGGTGTTCTTCCCAAGTCTGGATGAAGATCAGAATGTCATCGAAGTACAGCACTAAAAATAATTTGGTGAATGGTCGCAAGATGTCGTCCATTAGTCTCATGAAGGTTGCAGGGGCATTCGTCAACCTGAAAGGCATGACCAGCCATTCAAAAAGGCCCTCCTTGGATTTGAAGGAAGTCTTCCACACATCAGAGGGTTCGACTGGTACCTGGTGATACCCAGACTTCAAATCGATCTTGCTGAAATATTTTTCCCCCTTGAGTTGATCCAGAAGGTCATCAATCTATGGGATCGGGTACCTATTCCAGATAGTGATCTTGTTCAGTGCCCGATAGTCAATGCAGAGTCTCCAAGTCCCATTCTTCTTCTGCACCAGCACAATCGGGCTCCGACAGGGCGATGAACTAGGTCGGATGTGACCTTCGAATATTTTGAAGTCGAACTGTAGGATGTCCTTCACCTCGTTGAAAAATTAGAGAAGATACATGGCTTTAATATATTCAGAAGTACCGATGCGGAAAGAAAGCACTAGGGTTCCTATGCAAATGAAGGATTTCATTGATATTCTACTCTTGCCTTATGTCCTTCAGAAAGGTGCACAGCTGACTACAACTATCAAGATTTTGAATGTCTAATATCATAGCATGTCATTCCCACAACGAATAATACTACCACTTATAATAATCGCATCATTAAACAAATCAACCCAACTCAACTATCTAAAATCCTAACTTTTCTCACAATATCAGAACTCTAAATTCGATTAGCACCCAAGAAATGGAACATCTTCTTATTTATACTTGATTTGTTTCCATATTAAACCATAGTCGTCCAAAACACCGATAATTGTAAGTAGGAACTATAATCACAATAACACTACAGTATTTCCTCCTAGCAAGGAAGTTCTATATAGGATCCAATCTGATTAAGATTTGTTATAACTACTTCCTCCACTGCTACTAATTTTGTTTGATATGAGTACCTTTTTGTGGGTTGTTGACAAAGTAGAAGAGTTGTCTTTTGTGTCGTTGAAATAATATGCCACTTTTCTTTGCTGCAAAGGAATGTACAGATGGATACTTTTCTCACATAATAGATCAGATTTGAGACCTAATCATTTAAAATGGAGTAGTATCAGTGTAACTCATTGCTGGGTTGTTGTGCCTTGCAGAATGAATGCGTCGATGAAGCCTTATTGCAAACTAGAAAAATGTTACAATATTGATACATCTGGTTGTTCTTGTTGAGAGAGTAGAAGGGTGATGTTTTCATGGGTGGGCCAATCAGACACGTTTTCTGGAATATGTCGAATGAGATGGTCGGCCTCTCTTGTCTCGGCTCCAATGTAGTCTATCGTGATCATGTGTTTGGACCATTTTTACTTGCATTTACAGATCTAAAACTGCATGATCTTTTGTGTCTAGTTTGAAAAAAATATCCATGAGAAATAATCCTTAGGAAAACCTGGAAACAAGAGGATCGATCTGGGCCATCTCATTATACCTTCTACATTGAATAAAAGAAACAAAATATTGCTTCTATGTTAGACACACCCCCTCAGAATAAAGATGTTTGCAATCAAATCATTCTCAACGTATAGAGCCATACAAGAAAAACAATATCTATGATGGAAAAACAAATTTTCATGCATTCAATTAGCATTGACTTGCTCATAGTTGATACAGCATATTCATTTGTTATAAGTTCGTGTTTATGTTTGACATTCTACCCTGCCTCTGGAGTTCTAACTCCCTTTTTAAAGAGTGCACCCAGATGAAGAAGTTCTATCGAACCCCTTTCTTCTTCAAATTCATCTTCTTAATATACTTCTAAAATCTCTTTGTGACAGATCACTATTTAAATAGACCATTGATAAAAGGAGACTCGTTCTCCAAATTTCAAGTGGAACTTATCCCTCAAGCAGGGAAGTTAACTGACATTAATTGTCGAAAACCCTAAAACTATTTATGTCCATTTTCCCTCGGATTAAAATTTTCCCTGGAGGCCGTGAATTAAGAGGGAATGCATTTAATTATCGATTTTCCCATCACTAGAAGTAATGGAATTTTATTTATTTGTATGTTACCGAGCATGAAATTTCCCGATTTAGTGAAAAAGATAAGATCATTGTACCAGTTGTCGTGGGAAGGGAAGACGCCATTAATTTCATCTTTTCCTCTATGGAGTTCTAAATTCCACATTAAATGATGAAATGTTTTACTCATTTACTGACCGATAAGGAATCTACTAGGTCAAAATATGACAAGGTTCTACCTGGATGCCGACTTTGCATTGTTTGTGCTTTCGCTGTCAAATATTTATTTAATTCAACTGGATTCCACATAAGACTGGGTCAATAGAAGTTTATAGTTTCTCTCCCTAATACCATTATTGTTTAACAAACTATTCATATCTACCGATACCATTATTGTTTAACTTAGAGGATGTATCTGCGATCTAGCTACACGATAGACCCAAAAAAATCACTACCTTTGAATATTGAGACAATCTTTTAAACTGGGAATGCCAGTTTCTGTGTTGATGCAACTTCCTTGAGTCAAAAATCTCTTCCATGAACGCAACACAGAACAGCACTAGCTCATATAATTGTTGTACCTGGAGGTATTTAAACCTCAAGGCGTACATAGCTCATTTCTCAAAAAATTAATGAACCAGGTTGCAATTGTACCTTCAGTGGAGTGGAGTGGAATGAAACTAATAAACTCACTCATACTAAGTAGTGAGCAAACCAATTTATCACATCTTCTCCTTAATTTACTTTCAATGAATTAAATATTTTTTAGTGTTACACTAATCAAGGGATATATGAAGATAGATAAGAAATTAACAAGAGATAAAGGCCTCAAAATATGTCCATATGTGTGAGTGTTGATCTAAAAGAGTGTTTTATGATTTTAAATTCAACCTCACGAGGATTGGAATACCCTTGTGTTTTTATATAGAGGTGGTATTCCTCTTTAGTTGAAGTGTTAGAAGGTTCCTTACATGATTTTACAATAAATGAAAGATCTCCCAACAAAGATTGTAAATACAAATGTACAATATTTATATACAAATACATATCATATCATTTGAAGAAAAGATAAGATAAAGTGTGTCAATAGAGATCTGTGTCTACAAGGTTTTGCAGTCTCCATTCAACAGACATTCTTTCTTTCTTGTAAGATAAAATGAACCTGGAATCTGTTATGACTTTGCAAGAGGAATGGAAAAACAAAGATGGACATGTCATAAGAGAATTTTAGAAGAGTGCATCATTAAAACTCAATAAAGAATATGATAGGCACACTTTAAACATCTCACACTCAAAACATCAAGTCTTGAGAGGTCATTAAATTTATGCCCCCGAATAGCTCTCTATAAAGGAATCAATAATAATATCCAACATGTGACAAATTCAACATTGTTAGAAAAATAAAGTTGTCTCAACAGCCTCAACAATCTCAATGACAAATTGATAAACTGCAATTGCCTTTTTACAAGGAGGGATCTTGTTCCTCTGGACATAAAATATTACAGGATGACTGAATACTTTTGAGAAAGAATTGCTCGGACCCAAATCATTTTGTTTGTCTAACTATACATGAAACATTTGATTGAAAGAAACAGAAAGAAGAACATGTAGGGAGGAAAATTTTAGCGGGCCAATTCAAAAAATCTTGGAAATATAGAGATTTTCTTCTTGTAGACTCTTCGCCACTATAGAAACCTCTTACTACCAACCCCCTGATGGTGTCTTCTCTTGCCCTTTTAAAATCTTCTCTCAATGTTCTTGAAGTAGTTAGAGTTTTTCCTTTCTATAATTTTCCACAAATTTCTTTTTTGGAGTAAACCACTTTTGATTTTTAATTTATTGAATTCTCATTAATGACTTTATTTCATTGAAATTAGTGCCTCCAAGTAGGGCCCACTTGTTCCTTTAATAAAAGACATTTAATAAATTCTCAATTCCAAAACTTGAAGTTGACTGCCTTAAACAAGAGTGGATTGTGTTTTAATTCCGTGAACATGATAGTTGATTTCTTAGCCATGTAAACCACTCTAGAAGTAATCTTCATCGTCTCAGCTTTCTAATGAGTCTTCCTGAGCGTGATTCAGAGTTTTGGATCTTAAGTTATAAGCTCGGGAAGTTGAGGTTCCAAGCAGATCTCTCATCAAATCATAAAAAAATAGTTGATTGTTCTTTCAACTTTTTGGGAGGGTTATGGATAATTTCTCCTCTTGAAACTTGTTCCATCATATTCCTCGTCAAACTACCTTTCCAATGAGATAAAACTTTTCCCCAAACAGACACCGGGATCTTGAGCTATGGCTTCCAGAAATTTGTCGCTCAACAGTGGTTCATCTAACTTATGGGTTAATCTTAACCCTTGATCTAATTTCTTCCACTCCATTAAAATTTCAAATTTTTCCTTTAAAATGATATCCCACATGCATTGTGTTCAATATTTTTTAAGTGTTTATAATGAAAAGTTTAACATGGTAGTCATGTGGAACAAAGAAGACTATAGAGACTTTGGTGTAGCTCTCGTGCCTTTGGAAAATTTCACAAATTAATAAAATTTTGATGACCCAGTCATATCCTAGTCATAGCCGAGTCATAACCCAGTCAGTGCCCATGTCATTGCCATGTGTCACCCATGGGTTGGTCCATGTCACTACCACATCTCATTATGGTATTACTCCACCTCACTACTAGATGTCATTTGAGGATATGTCCACGTCACCACCACATGTCCCAGTATGGTAGATCCATGAAAAGGGGAAAGAAACTTGGAAAATTTCACAAATTAATAAAATTTTGATGACCCAGTCATAACCTAGTCATAGCCGATTCATAACCTAGTCAGTGCCCATGTCATTGCCATGTGTCACCCATGGGTTGGTCCATGTCACTGTCACATGTCATTATGGTATTAGTCCACCTCACTACCACATGTCATTTGAAGATATGTCCACATCACCACCACATGTCCCAGTATGGTAGGTCCATCAAAAAGGGGAAGAAACTTAAGATAGGAAATAATGTTAAAAAGTTAAATGTAGGGTTTGTGGAGTTACGGGAATGCGGAGGTAAAGGAGGTAGGTGAGGGAATAGAAAATGATAAAAATGACTAAGTATGAGGTGAAAAAGGGAAATGGAGAGTGCATATTAGTGAATGAAGATGTGCGGAAGTGCAGACCTACAAACATGGATATGAGGGAGAGTAAGGAGGTTCGCTCTTAAATGAGAAATATGGCTAAGTATGAAAAAATATGACAATTGAATGTGGACTTTCTGACCTAGAGACCTAAGAAAGAGTTTAGGGATGGTATGTAGCTCTGCATATGCATTGTTTACCTAAGAAACAGTTGAGGGATAGTATGTAGCTCTGCATCCACATTGCTTGAATTTGGCTAAGTGTTGGAAGAGTAAAACATGGTAAGTGTTGGAGAAGTATGTAATAGAATTATGTGAAATATGGTTCGTGAAAATAAAAATAAATGGAAATGGAATATGGAATCTATAAAAGAAAAATGGAAAAATAGAAAAAGGAAAATGTAAATGAATTATGAGAATGAACTAAAAAATGGAAATGAATTATGGAAAAATGGAAATGAATTATGGGAATAACTAAGTGGTGGGTATTATGAAAATTAATTAAGTGGAAAATGGAAAATGGAAATGAGCTAAGTATGGAAATGAGTGAAGTATGGAAATAGTTAAGTATAGAGGATAGTGAGGAGGGAAAGTAGAATAGAAAGAAGGAAAAATGGCTAAGTATGAAGTGTGGAGAGTGGAGAATGAAGAAAATGGAAAATGGCTAAGTATGGGACAAGGTCATTATGTGGGTCACGAAAGTGAGAGGGTCATTATGTAGAACGCAGGACTGCAGACCTAGAGATGTATGGAGAAAGGGTGAGGAGGTCCGCATCAAAATGAGAAATACAACTAAGGGAAATGTGGTGAGTAATCCCACAAAGAATATGAGACTAAGTATGGCATGAAGAACCAAGAAAATGAGACTAAATGTGGTTCCAAGAATCTAATCGAGGTTCCAAGAAAATGGGCATGGTTCTGAAAATGAGCATGGTTCCAAGAAAATCTTAATTCCAATAAAAATTAATTGTGTTGCACATGGAAAAGGTGTTCCTTGGATGATTGGACAAAATTGTGGATATTTTGAGCATACGGAATCAGATTTTTAATCTGTAAAATGTGTGATGAGGTTGAGATTGAGGGATACACAATGAACTGATAATCTACCAAAATTTCCTTCTTCTGATATGGAATTTTTTATCTTTTATTTTTTATTCCAAGAGCAGGGAATCTAGGTGATCAAATTTTTTTATCAACGTTAAGGAGTAAAGTTCTCAATAATTTATTGCATTCACTGAGAAATATAATTGTTGATCAATTTTCAAGCCATAATTTCCAATCCATTTATGCTAAATATGGAATCTAACATTTATAGAGGGTGACAGAACAAAATGAATTCAACCATGTAACTTTCTATTAGGTGTTAAAATCTAAATGCAAAATGGATCAATGGCTCATCGATGAAGTTATAAAAAAATACCTGAGAAAAAAAAATTCATTCAAAGTGGTATGTATTGGAAGTTTGGATCATAGCATAAAATTAATTGCATCTTCCTCGATTATTATGACATACAGAAGGAATATAAATAAATTCTCAACTTCCAGGTACATCATCCATGTGGTAGGTTGTAGTTTATTATTATTATTGTTATTTACAAAAAAAATCCAAATTCTCTTACAGGAGAATATATTTCTAATGAAAGGCATTAACATCAGCCAAAATAATCGGTGTGTTCGTTGAGATTTTGGACATACGCAGTCAAACTATAATCATTAATCAGACCATCAAAATTAGATATCCAAAGCTTCATGGAGCTATATATATATATATATATATATAGCCTAAGATCTAAATTGTGGCACCCCTCTTTTCAAGATGCAAAGAGATCAAAATTTATCAAGAAAATCAAAGAATGATGACATTTTGTCTGTGAAAATGGTTGTCCCAATGGATGTAGTTTTGCATTATTGCTTTTTTTCAAAGTTGGATTTGTTGGTATGCAGATCTAAAACAGATATCACGATTTTATGGTTTGGAAAAAGAATTTTCTCAATTTTACTAAGCACCCAGAGTGATATACCTTAAAGCTTAGCTGAATCAATATATCTACAAGGATCAGGGAAATTTTCAAATAGATCTAACAATGGAAATTTACACAGTGAATTAAGCATATCCTAGAATATTTGTCTTCCATATAAAAACTACATAGTGAGCTTAAAAATCGTCTAAACCAAGCTCATGCCTCTTAGAGTGCCTCAGATCTGAGAGATCCAACCCTGGATCTACATTATGATACGAGATATGACTGAGAACAACTAAAGGAAAATAAGTGGAATTTAAATTTGATGATAGTAATGAACTAAACCAATTCCTATCCTATAGGTATATGGAGTCAACCAATACTCCTTGAGGTTGTCTCTTGCAATAATCGGGGTCAATCCCTAAAGAATACACCCAACCATATGGATCATATCAGATTAATCATACATATATAGTCTCATATCTAATAGGTCTCTAAGATCTATATGCATTATAAATGTATCTAAAATTAACATGTCGTATTTAGGGAGGAGCCTAGGTCTTCAGCGTTGAAACCTACACTCTGATACCATGTGTAATACCCATCTAATAAATAAATATAAATATAGACATGAAGCTCAACATAGGAAAACTTTTAATAAAACTTCAGTGACTTACAAGGGAAGTGGGCATACCTATCACGAAGAACCAAAAGACCTATATGTCTCTTGGCCTTAGAAGTGTAGCACTACCTTTATCCTTGATCTGGGGGGGGAATCTCAACAACAAATTGGGGGATGACTCTCCACCCAACCATAGACCTTGCTACCTAATTTTTGGTAGCAGGTCACCCCTGAGCCCCCAATCTACTACTCAGCCAGCATTCTTATGCCTTCTTCTTTCTAAGACCCACCAAGGAGAGATGATCATTTTTTCATTCCTCTCCCTCTTTATATAGAGTCCATCTAGTAAAGAACCCAATCCCTAGGGTTCATTATTTTATTATTTATCATATTTTATGGTTTCCCCATTGAATACGGCTACTTATTTTACCATTCTCTTTAATTACCTAGATGTCCATAATAATTATGTATTATGACCCCCCTTGAAGTATAATTATTATATAGTTATTTATTATTATTTATTTCATTAAGTATTTATTATGACCGTTTCAGGAGAATTATTATATTCATGATATTATTATTTTTATTTATATTTAATAATAATAATGTGGGGCATGACAACGACATATTCTTAGCACAACAACAAGGCCCCCAGCAACCTGTTGTCTTAACTCATTTGTTCTCCCCTCAACCTCAAAATATGGTTGCCACAAATCCTGCCCACAAGGGGGCATGGAAAATACCCCTTATCACAAGGGGTCTTCCTCGAATGCTTTTGTGTTCATGTGTGACCACACAATCAACTTGCAGACTCAATCATAAAACTATGACATTTTTGAGCCTTCCCATGCTACACCAGAAGTAGCATCTTCATCTTAGCCTAGTGGCCCTCTTCAGATAGAGAAGGCATCTTTTGACGCACTACATCGCCCCCTAAAGGACGTTCTTTGATGTACAACACATAATACCAACACACGGGTTGCCCACAACTACAGTATTGTGGAAGACTTAGCCTAGGCACCTTGTGCCATGTCTACTCTCAAAGTTCTCTAGAGTTTATAAGTGCAACAGAAACCCTTTTTGTCAGCTATAGGAGGGTTTGATCCCTTAGAGTCAAGATTGATGAAATTTTATTCTTCTCAGGTTACTCATAGGCTCTCCCATCAAGTATCCTTCCATATTAAAGTGAGAACAATTGGTAAAAACAACTTCCGAACGGTGGTTGATGAAGGAGCCTCAACTTGTATAATGTCCATTTCTTGTTGGAAATCCATTGGCTCCCCTAAGATCGATATGTCTACGACACTTTTGAAAGCGTTTGATGCACATATGTTCCAACCTCATGGAATCATCACCGCCTTACCCATCGATTTACGTGGAAAGACGAACACTATTGCCATAGAGGTCGTTGATGCACCACTTGAGTAAAATTTTCTACTTGGGCGTACTTGGTTCTACGAGATGACCGCAATTGTTTCATCGGTCCTTAGGGTCATATGATTCCCGCACCAAGGAAAAATAGTGACAATCAATCAGCTTGTGTTTTATACCCCAGACCTTGGATCCAATGTGGGGTCTAATGTATCCTTTGTCGGTGATACAACGCAGTATTATATGAATGTTGATGCAAAGATGTTCAAAGATCCTTCGATGAAGGGAATTTTTCCCCTTCCCCCACCATCTCCCACTACAAACATCGCTCCTATCAACATGATTTCCCCATTTACCAGTGAATCCCCCAAGTCTTGTGATCCTTGGGTGGTACCTCATTTTTGACACTTGAATCCGTCAAGGACCAAAATAGAAACCTCACGAGGATACAAATCCTCCTGCATTTTTATAAAGGTGGTACTCCTATGTCCGAGATTTATAAAATGTGGGGATTTTAAAGAGGTTCGTCAAGAAATGAAATAGATATAACAGAAAATATTTTTATTTTTATTTTAAAAGAGAGTTCGTGAGAATGGACCAGGAAACACACACACATTCATACATTTAAAGTAAATAAATAGAATTCCTCGCATCCATCATAGTAGAGCTAAATATTTCTTATCACATAAAAATTAAAAGAAAATGATTTGCATGCATAAGAGAAATTTGACAGAGAAATACATGGGCAGCTCAAAAGGAGATAATGATAGATCAACCTCAAATACTTTATATTAAAAAAAAAATGGGATACAAAGTACAGTCGAGATTGTTCCCAAAATAGCTCTCTTGGAATTTCTAAAAAATATATAGTTCAATACATATTCTCTGGAATTAAAATGTGTTTGTCATAATGACTGGGATTGGGGCTCCCATGGACCATAAAGAAAATATGTATAAGAAATAAGTTCGTAGAAAGAAGAAAGTGGGCGGTGGAAAGCAGCAAGACCTAGAAAGAAGAAAAAGGAAAATATCAGTCTTCGGTTAAAACTTTCTATTTAAAGAGGTGGAGTAACTGGATGAAGAACTGGAAAAAAATGAAAAGATGTGATCAGTATAAACTTACTATGATGATATCTCATGGTTTGTCACTTTCTCGTTGATGTCCTTTTATGGCTTTCCTCGGTGGTTACACGAACCGCCTCAACCGTCTTTTTCCCTTCATTGGTAAGCTCGTCAACAGCCCTTTTGAACCACTCCACGATGTAGCTCCTCATTGGTGCCACATTGATTTCATGTCGGATTTTTATAATGAAGAGTTATCCTTCCAAGTCCATTAGATCAATCGAAATGTTCCACAATGCTTCCTCAATATCTTGATTTTTTATCGAATAATCAACTAGCCAGTTTTCCATGTCATCTTTACCATATTCAAGAATGCCATACAATTTTCCAAATGAAAACCCTGTAAACATCTCAACTTGTTCATCAAATTCTTGCTTGGTTAAGAACAACGAGTTGAGTTACAATTTTGGGTCTTGGACTTCATTGGTGTTCCAGCTAGATCTATCTTAGTTAGCTTCTTAAATAATTCCTCTCTTCTAGTTATGGCTTGGCTACATGCTTGAACGATACCATTCACGTCTTTTACCTTTTCTTTCCAACATGTGTTTAGTTGTTTTATTCAGTTCGGGGAAGGGAGATCCTCCTCTATTCTTATTAATCCCTTCATATTAGTAACTTTAACACCAAATGATACAACGACATCGAGGTAGAAGCCTTACTCATTTTTCAAATCTGCTTGTAGATATTCATGAAAAGCATGTGCTCTTGTTCCAAAAGAGACCGTGTTCTTTGATATCTCCCAAGCCTCTGTTATTAATTCCATTCTTTTCTTTATATTCTTTTCCACATAGCCTCGAGCCGATGTGAGAAGGCTTTCTGATCCTTTTAAATTTGTTGCAGATGTGGTAGGCATGATCATTGTTAAAGGACTAGCAAGCATTGGAAGGGGCATTAAATCTCCCTCCAATTATTTGATTTGCTCCTTTAACCTAGCATTCTCCGCTTCAAGGAATTCAATAGATTTGTCTATGGAATATTCGGTTGCTCGGTGTATCTAGGAAATTTGGGAAGGTCACATGTTCTGTAGGTTAATCTCTGAGCGAGATTTCCCCTTCTTATTCTTCACATCTATTTTCTCAATAATCAAATTTTGGGATTCACTGTAAAAAACAGCACTCTGAAATGCAAAAGATTATTCTTCGTCGAAGGTCTCGGTCCCAATTATTTCCATATGAGGGTTCTGGTGATTAGTCCTCTCTAGTTGGTCTTCGTTGGGGAACACTTTCTCGATGTCAATTTCGAGTTCCATATCCTCAGGGGAGACGTCGTGGATATCACTTTCTCCTCGAGGTCCTTCCTCTTCTTGCACAATGTTTTTTCGTTTCTTCCTCAAGGGAAGTTTATGAGAAATTTCAATTTTTCCAAAAGGAGGGTTCCTATCTCCTCCTCTGCCTGAAGAACTGTGGGTGACTCTCTTACTTGGGTAGGTCATTGGAGTGCTACTCCAAGATGTTGTACTCTTTGGTGTGACAGTCGGGGATTAGGCACTTTTCTCACCCAGACCTTTTGCTCTCTACTTCTACGACTCATTGGTGTTGAGTATTGTCTCCAGGTCGTCGATGTCATGAGCGGGAGTGCCTGAGGCATTGTCTCTATCTTCATTCAAAATAGTGTTAATGAGAGAATTTTTGAAACCAACAGCCAATATATGTTCTACAAAAATACCACTAGGGTCGAACCCTTTTACTTTTTCAACATATTTTAAATTGAGGTTGTGGAAATGGCATGTGAATTCAACAATCTTGTTCATATTTTTGAATATGAAATCCTCGAATTTCCAAGGCAGAGGTATGAATTTTTTTTTCTCTTTTCATGGAAAAAATGCAACCAGTAGGTGTATTGCTTTGTTATCTCAGCAACAAACATTTTGTCAGATATGTGGCATGGAAGGAAGGAAGGATTTTCTTTGGATCCAAAAATCCTTATAATGTTATAATTTTCCATTTGTTCTAGTGTCCCCTTCCTATCCAAGAACTTACTCTCTTGGTCATACATCCGAGGAGCGTTTTTTCTAGACAGCAATTCTTTAAAAACTAAGACAAAATCATTAAAGACTTCATAAAAATTTTGGAAGGCCTTGTGCCTCCACAATGATTGATACCAAAAGGTTACTGGGTCAAACTCACAGTTTACCTTCTTCCAGACAGATAATCTCGGGAACTGACAGCAATGCGCTATAGCAAAGACCAAATAACATGACATAAAAACATTCTTCTCCTTCTTTTATTGTGCCAATTGGGAAGAGATTTCAATGGAAATCAACTTACCCCAATCGTGTTGGTTGTGGAGCCTGATTATCTTCCTGATGCAGAGGTCCTTGCTTTCAGCCGTGTTTATACCCCATGAAGTATTTACACCCCAGAAGTATGTACACTCTTCCACGCGGG
>JZKD02S0282102.1:253411-266203 GCA_000966675.3 Picea glauca | reverse complement strand
GCCCACACTGGGTGAACCATGTAAATCTGTGTCTCTCTTGTATTGTGTGTCTTCTGTGTTTTTGTTTCTGCATTTGTTTTATTTTATTGCTCTGCGGTCCTGTTTTTCTAACAAATCGAAGATGTCATGTTCCTTGACTATAAAACAAAGAATGAAAAGAATCATCTGGGAGATAATGGTCATGGTTTCCTCTCCTGTTATCCTCCTAAAAATCCATGCAATTTCCCAGAAGGGATTTTTAAATGCGCCAACCTGCAATCTTGTGATGTCCTCGGGGACGGTCATTGGGTTCTCTAGGAAATCAGGTAAGAGGTTGAGTCTGTTGTCATGTTTTTTGAAGAACTCCCTATAATATTCACCTTTGAAGGTGAGCATTGGCTCGGGAAGCCTCAACATATTATGGAAAACCTAAGGTGATAGAGAGACAAGGGAATGTTCCCACAACCCAATGATCCGTTGGCTTGAAATGTATCTCTCGGTGCACCAGGTGACCAACTCCTTACAATCAAAAACTTATGGGAAACACCCTACACATGCAATTCCAGATGTCCATATTATTTCCTTTTGGGCAAAAGGGGATGAATAATAGGAATATGCCCCGGACCACTAAAAAATATGATCCTCGCACCTGAAAATATTCAGTGTATCTCCACAGAACTGTTGTCGACTTGCTACCATAAGTTGATGAGAACGTTCCCTTGCTCCAAATTATCTTAGGAATGAACGTTGGTGCGAGATAATACAATCCTCCGTAAATCTTGTTTAATGTGATTTAATAGGAGGTCTCCTCGAGCCTTTCGCTTATTAATGACCATCCCTTCAAACCTCTATGGTAAGTTATTAGCATTAAAAGAATAGTAAATGTGCATTTGGAAAGGCACGAGGGTGGCAAGGACGGGCGGGGGCAATATGTGACTTGATATATTTTGTGAACCCGAGAGCCCGCGATGGTATGAGGTGTGAAATTGGATAAGCATCGAACGGCGCAGTGGTCAGATGGATTCATGTAGGCATAATGACACTTAGGCAGTTTGGGGAGTCTGAGGATCGAAATGTAGATCACATAACTCTTTGGTGCAATATGTTTATCGTGGAACATGGGAAAATGAAAGCTCCATCCCGTCAACCTGGGAACCCATGATCATAAAATCGGCTAAGTATGGAATATCACAGCGGTCAATCGGACTCGTGAAGTGAAGTTGTAGATGGAGGTGAGAAAATGTAAGTCTGCCAACCTGGGAACCTGCAGTCTAAAATGTGACTAAGTGTTAGAACTAGAAAGGGATAGTAAGAGGGAAAAAATGGGTAAGTGTAGAAGGGGACAAAGAAAGGGAGAAACGAATCTGGGAAAATAGAAAAGGGGAGGGAATTTTTTGGAAGCAGGAAATGACCTCAACAACAAGCTCCAACTGTGGGATGATGACCCCCTCTGGGTTTTCAAAAATCCAAAATCTCTCGTGACCAGGTGCTTCCGCCCATTGGGCTATGGAGTCAAATTAAGAATATACAAACTAATAATAAAATTATGTACAATGAGAATGAAAAGTTCTAGGAGAAGAAACCTTTCAGATGTTGCTTGTTGACAGGTATCATTAACCTTTTTCCTTTCATATCTTGGAGCATATATGAGTTAAATCCCAATATCTCTTTGATGACATAGGGTCCGATCCAGAGTGTTTCAAACTTCATGGACATGGATGGATTTTCCTTGGATTTGTTCCAAAGCAGTACCAGTTCTCCCTTTTGAAAGTTCTTCATAGTTTTGCTTTGATCAAAATACTTTTTGACGATATGCTACCTCTAAGAAGTCTGGTTCAAGGCTTTGCTTCATTCCTCCTCCAGCTTTAGCAATTGATTGATACTTTTCTTAGTAGGCAAAACATCTTTCGTATATTTAGTATTAACCACGGAGATCAATGCATTAAGCTCGAGGTTAATTTCCATTTTTTACTTTTTCCCATAGACCAATAGATACAGGGTCATCCTAGTACTATCTTTCGGGGTTGTCATGCTTTCCCATAATGCTTCTTTCAGCTTCAGGTGTCAATTTCTCTGGTTTCCATCAACAGTTTTCTTCAATATATGCACAAGTGTTTTGTTCGTGGATTCGGCAAAGCCATTTCCTTTCGGATAATAATTCAAAGAATGGCCCATAATGATCCCATATTATCCGCAAAACTCTATGAATTTTGACCCAATGAAGATCGAACCATTGTATGTGATAAATTTATCATGAACACCAAACCTTGACAGAATGTTGTCTTTGAGGAATCCAATCAATTCTTCAGCATCGGCCTTCTTCAGCGCCACCGCTTCTGGCGATTTTGTGAGATAATCGGTAGTTGTTAGAATGTACATGTGCCCTTTGCTATATTTCAGATTAATCATCCCAACGACATCAAGTCCTCATTGGGAAAATGGTTGTTCCACCACAATCGGTTGCAGAGGCATCGCAGCTTTCTTCATTTTTCCTAAGAATTGTTGGCATGACAAACATCTCCTTATTGTGGCATACGAGTCCTTGAATATTGACGACTAGTAGAATCCCGCTCTGATTATTTTGTGAGCATTTGTAGTGGGTGCAAAGTGTCCACCACATATTCCTTTGTGGAATTCTTTGATCAGTGTTGGAGCTTGATTCTCATTGTCGCATCTCATTAATATACCATCAAAATTCCTTCTGGAAAGTATAACAGCAATCAATACATATTGGTTCGCCTTCATATTGAATGTTCTTCTCTCCTTGGAACTCATTGTAACATGGAATTTTTCAGATCTTAAATAAAATATGATATCTGCGTACCATTCTGAATCAGTTAATGGTTCCCCGACTGAGATTGAAATCATTCCATCAACTTAGTCCCCATTCGGAATAAGCTTGCATAATCCTTTTCCTTTTATTTCCTTCAACGGTTTGATCTCGATATGATACTCTTGAATTTTTTCTAACCAGTTGGCCCATTTTCCTTCCCTCAACTGTTGATTCAGGAGCATCTTGACGAGGGACTAGGGGACGTAGGCAATAACATGAGAGTTTAGTATATAAGTTCGAAAGTGTGACACAAATTTTACGAGAGCCAAAGCTTGTTTCTCGAGTTCTGAATACCTCAACTCATAGTCATGTAAAGTTTTGCTCATAAAAATTATGGGGAGATCTTCTCCGTTGTTATTTTTCTGAGTGAGGACAGACACGACAACTATCTATGCAGCAAATGAATAGATAATGAAATCATTTTGAAAATCTGGACTAATGAGGATGGGGGTGGTGGTGATGGCCCCCTTGATCTTGTTGACTTCTTCCTAAGTATATGTTATCCACTCGAACCTCTGTTCTTTTTTCAGCAAAAAATTGATGGGTTTTACAATGCTTACATAATCAGGAACAAATCTTCAAACAAAATTAATTTTCCCAAATAATGACTGGACTCCCTTCTTTGATGTCGGGGGTTGAGTTCATTAATAGCTTTAACTCTTTCCGGGTCAATGTAAATCCCTTCCTTGCATACAATGTGGCCCAATAGCTTGCCTTGAGTCACAACAAACAAGCATTTCTTTAGGTTGAGAGAGACATTGTATGATCTACATCTTTCAAATACTTTTCTTAAGTGATGGATGTGATCCTCCCTTTTGATTGAATGCACTGTCAAGTCATCTTGGTAGTTTGCCATGAACTTTCCTATCAGTCCGTTGAACACATGATCCATGGCTCTTTGGAACGTAGCACCAGCATTCTTCAAACTGAAGGGAATTCTAGCGTATGCATATGTCTCCCATGGTGTGGTAAATGTTGTTTTTGCTCTATCTTCTTTAGCCACAAAAACTTGATTATATCCAGAGAAACCGTCCAACATAGACATGCATGCCGATCACGTGACTTGTTGCAGCAAAAACTCCATGTTGGGCAGCGGAAAATTATCTTTTATGCTCGCTTTGTTAAGATCTCTAAAGTAAACACACATTCGGATTTCCCCGATCTTCTTCCTGACAATCACTGGATTTGAAAGCTAGTTTTAATGTCTGATGGGATAAATTATCCCTGCTTTCATCAACTTTTCCAACTTAACTTTTACCAGAGGCTTCAGCTTGGGATTCATCATTCTTATTTTTTGTTTCACCAGTTTGGCTTCTTCCCTCAAAGGAATGATATGCTGGAATATTGTTTTGTCATAAGCCTTTAAGTCATCATAAGTCCAAGCAAACACATCAATGTATTCCTTGAATAAGGCGACATATTGATCAACTTCTTTGGGGGTGCAATCGACTCCAAAATTGACATATTTCGGGGACTGGTCCATTCCAATATTGACTCTTCTTGTCTCTTGCGCCTTTCGAACTGAAACTTCTTTAAAAATATTCTTGGCATGATCGTCTTTTGTGAACAAAGATTCAGCTTGTATGCAGTCTTTGGGGATGGAAATCACTTTATCATCTTCTTCATCATCATCATTTAACAAAAAATTCTCCAATTGTTCATCATTGTCAAACACTTTCAAGTACTCAATATTATCCCTTTCCACCTAGAAATATGTTTTGCTTAGGATATCGTCTAGATTTGATAATGAGGCTGCCAAAGCTAGCGAATCGTACTTATGGTTCTTATCCCTTGGAATGAAAGCAATATTGAAAGAGATGAAAGATTCGATGTGTTCATTAACTCTTTTGAAATACAATTTAAGTCTTTCCTTTTTTATTTTGTATTTTTGGGTAACCTGGTTGATGACCAACTCTGAGTCTCCAATCACAATGAGATGTTCTATTTTCATTCCTTGTGCGAGGATCATCTGTTGATACTGAGAGGGGGGTGAATCAGTATCAAGTACAATTTAAAAAAAAATTCAACTTATACTTCAACCATATTATATATTCAATTATATCCAATGAGCAATGAACAATAGTAGAAGAGTTACACCAATACACCACAATACACCATGCACAATATATGAGAAATAATCAATAGTTATTGTTCAAGGGAAGTAATGACTTCCAAAGGTAGCTACAACTTCCAAATATAAAGGGAGGGATGACCTCCAAAAGGAAGATACAATCCTCCAATATCAAGAGAGGGTTGACCTCTCCATCCTTGCCCCTTCCTTGAACCTAAAAATACATGAGACATAATAAAACTTTACATTAAATTATCACCATCAACCAACCATCACATAGAACCTGGTAATGCTCCCTCGGACTTCTTTAACTTCTGCAATTCTTCATTTATTAGAATAATCTGATCCTATAGATGATATTACTCAATGTATTCTCTGAAAATCCTCCAAGTTTCACTACTTGAATCCTCCCAGAAAAGGAGTTATAAAGAAAATGGTAGACCTTATTCAATTCTGGTTTATTCAGGAGAGCGAACTTGTACAACATGCCCCGTGCTCATTTTTTAACATCAGTTTCTGAAATTTGTACACAGGAAACTACAGCCCATACTCTTTCCAATTTAATTGGTCTCACTTCATTTGGATTCTCTATGAATTCGTTATGATTGTTTTACCCGAAACACTTGTTTATGACTAGCTTCAGGACTAGTCAAAAACCCCATCTTCCACAGAGTGTATCTCCAAAATTATAGCAAATAAAGAGTTGAAATTTTTACCACAATTACCTAGATATGTATTCTCAATAGCCTACAAATTTTACCATCTGAATCGTTCTATAAACAAAGTTATAGCGAAAATGGTAAGATGACCTGTAAATAACACACCTTAGAACACATCACCAAAAGACTTCATCCTCCCTTGAAATTCGACCTTCTTTACTTCATATTTTCTCTGAAATTCGACTTATATCTCCTTGTTCATTAACAAACTTGTGTGTGTTAAAAAATGAATGTACAATGAGATGTATTTATACCCTTTATGTCACTTCCTTTTAACATTAGGGCCGACCTGACACTTTCTTATTTTGTAATTATTTTCTTTAATTATCTTCAAGGCCGACCTGTACTTCCTTCTTCAATTCACTTTGTCATATTCAAAAATTCATTTCTCCTCAACCATGAGGATCCACGTGACATGTTACCTGTCACCGGAAACAACATGATGTATAATATCCATCCATGGGTGTTGTATCTGCATGTGCATTGTCCTTCATGTCTAAATACCTTCATCAATCTTAGGGTCCAAAACCAATGACTAGGGTTGACATCAATGACAACAACCAATCTTCCAACAATATCCCCCTTTGTCATTGATGGCAACACTCATTCTCCCCCTGTCATCATGATCCCAATTTCTCTCCCCCTTTGACATCAATGGCAAAGGGTGGGGTTGCTCCCCCTGAGTTCAATGACATAAGGTGACCTTCTCCTTTTGCATTGCTCCCCCTAAACATGTGGCACTCAATAATACTTCATCCGTATTTTTTGTCTTTGGGACTTTTTCTTCCTTAGATTCCTTTTGTGTGGCTTATGCTTTCTCTCTATTCTTCATGTATAGGATGCATATGTTGTTCGGTCTTCTTGTTGCAGTTGCAACCAATCTTCCTGAGTTATTTTCTTTGATTTTACATTTTTGGGAGTCAAACGTAAGAGTGTATCCTTGAGCACATATTTTGCTGACACTGAGGAGATTATGCTTCAGATCTTCAACCAATAGAACTTTTCTTTCTTTTACAATTTCACTTCCAAGATTTACAGTTCCTTTTCCAAGTATTTTGGTAGATGAGTCATCTCCAAATGCAACATTTCCACCATTTTTCTTCAAGCTGACAAATTTTCTTTGATCTCTGGTCATATGAGATGAGCACCCACTATCTATGAACCATTCATCTTCTTCTTTGCATTCTTTAGCGACCAATGCTATTCGGCAGTTTTCATTGTGTGGAATTTCTTTCCTTTTCCATGTTGTAGTTGGTATAGGTACATTTGGCATAGGATTATCTTCCTTCATCTCTCTGCAATCTCGTGCTTTGTGACCAAGATTATTGCACTTGTAGCATACAATATTTTGATCCATTAATGGGTCAAGTGGATTATAATTTATGTTGATGGGTCTAGGAACATTTTCATATCTACTATTTGCACCATTCATGTAGCTTGTGTAGTTATTCCTTTCATTGATTCTACAATTGATTGCTTTGTGTCCAAAATTTCCACAAGTATAACAATGTCCAAGAAAGAAATTTTGATACCTGGGAGTAAGTGATCTTCTTTGTGGTGTGATCCATCTGAGGTCACGATCTATTCTTCTATAGTTTCCTTCATAATGATTGCTTTCATAACTGATGGGAGAGGATATTCTTGATGTCTCATTCCTTCTGAATTCTAGTCTTCTATCTTGTTGTTCAACTTGCTCTGGAGTGTTGGCTTCATCATTTTCATCTTCCTTCTCTTGTTTTGTTGTCTTCAAACTGTCATTGTATCCTAGTCATGTCTTGTCGTTTGGAGACCTTTGACTGCTAAGGATCTCATCTAATTTTTCAGTGCTTTTTTTGAACTTCTTCAACTTTTCTATTGTCAATAGTAGCTCCCCTTTTGTGTAATCCAATTCTGCTTTCAATTTCTCATAATCTTCTAATTGTTCCTTCAAGCTATCAATGGTCTTTTCAATCTTGTAATTATCTTCTTCACAACTACTCACCTTTTAGTATTATGTTTGTGTTTCTAAGCTTGTTATTTTCAATTTCAACATGCTTCAACTTTTCAAGATTCTCATCTTCTTGTTCACTCTCTACATTGTCTTTGTATCCCCAAAAGGAATCAAGGTTGGTTTCTTCATCTGAATCTTCTTCAAAAATGATTTCTTCTTCTTTAGAACTCTCGTGATCATCATCCTAGGTTTCTTGGGTTATGAAGATGACTTATCCTCCATCATTATCTTCTTCATCACTCTCATCAGAGGAGATGTCATCATCTTTGGAGTAGAAGCTCTTTTTATTGTTGAGAATTCTCCTTTTATAGTATCATTTTTTAGCAATATGTCCTATTCTACCACATTTAAAGCATTTGAGAGGAGACTTACCTTTGTATCTGCCAGTTCCCTTATGGACCCTTCTTACGAAATTTGTTATTTCTTCATCAAGATCATTTTCCTTGTTTTTGGTCTTATTTATGGCTTTAAATGCTGCTTCATTGTTTGGTTGGTTACTTTTTGTACATATTCTCATTTCATATGCTATAAGATACCCATGTAATTCATCTATTGCCATTTTGGTCAAGTCCCTAGATTCTTCAATGGCAGATACCTTAGCATCATACTTCAAGAGAAGTGATCTCAACACTTTCTGTACAACCAAGGATTCATTGAGCTCTTCACCTAATCCTCTGATAGCATTAACAACTTCATCAACTCTAAGAAAATAGGTTGCAATATCTTCCTTTTCATCCATCTTCAAATTTTCAAATTCTGCTCTATGTCGTTGAAGCTTGACCTGCTTAACTTTAGGATCACCTTCATAGATACTCTTGAGTTTGTCTTATACCTCTTTAGTAGTGTTGCAGCCCATCACTTTGCTATCAATGGTTGGTGCCAATGTTCCTAGAATAACATGTTTGGATTTTGAATTACAACTCATAAGCTTCTTCTCATTTGGATTGGTTGGAGCATTCTTTGGGATTACATAACCATTTACAACCGAGTACCAAATGTCTACTCCCAAAGTTGTTAGGTAAGTTTTCACTCTATCACTGCAGTATGCATAATTGCTTCCATCGAATCATTGAATCCCATTTGGAATGTGCTCACGGTCATCCATCTTTGTTGAGGATTTTCCTTCCAGTGGTTAAATTGTTTTGAAGGCAACCTGATTTGAATCCAATTGTTGATACTGAGAGGGGGGTGAATCAGTATCAAGTACAATTTTAAAAAAAAAATCAACTTATACTTAAACCATATTACATATTCAATTATATCCAATGAGCAATGAACATTAGTAGAATAGTTACACCAATACACCACAATACACCATGCATAATATATGAGAAATAATCAATAGTTATTATTCAAGGGAAGTAATGACTTCCAAAGGTAGCTACAACTTCCAAATATAAAGGGAGGGATAACCTCCAAAAGAAAGACACAATCCTCCAATATCAATAGAGGGTTGACCTCTCCATCCTTGCCCCTTCCTTCCACCTAAGAATATATGAGAGATAATAAAACTTTACATTAAATTATCACCATCAACCCCATCACATAAAACTTGATAATGCTTCGTGAGACTTCTTCAACTTCTGCAATTCTTCACTTCTTGGAATACTTTGATCCTGTAGATAATATTACTCAATGTATTCTCTGAAAATCCTCCAATTTTCACTCCTTGAATCCTCCCAGAAAAGGATTTATAGAGAAAATGGTAGACCTTATTCAATTTTAATTTATTCAGGAGAGAGAACTTGTACAGCATGCCCCACGCTCAATTTTTAACATCAGATTCTGAAATTTTTACACAGGAAACTAGAGCCCGTACTCTTTCCAATGAAATTGGTCTCACTTTATTTGGATTATCTATGAATATTTTATGATTGTTTTACCTGGAACAGCTATCTATGACTAGCTTCAGGACTAGTCAAAAACCCTATCTTCCACAGAGTGTATCTCCAAAATTATAGCGAATAAAGATCTGAAATTTTTACCACAAGTGCCTAGATATGTCTTCTCAACAGCCTAAAAATTTCACCATCTGAATCATTCTAGAAACAAATTTATAGCGAAAATGGTAAGATGGCCTGTAAATAACATACCTTAGAACACATCACCAAAAGACTTCATCCTCCCTTGAAATTCGGCCTTCTTTACTTCAGATTTCCTCTGAAATTCGACTTATATCTCCTTGTTCATTAACAAACCTATGTGTGTTAAAAAATAATGTATAATGAGATGTATTTATACCCTTTATGTCACTTCCTTTTAACATTGGGGTTGACCTGACACTTTCTTACTTTGTAATTATTTTCTTTAATTATCTTCAGGGTTGACCTCTACTTCCTTCTTCAATTCAATTTGTCATCTTCAAAACTTCATTTCTCCTCAACCATGAGGATCCACGTGACATGCCACCTACCACCGGAAACAACATGATGTATAATATCCATCCATGGGTTTTGTATCTGCATGTGCACTGTCCTTCATGTTCAAATACCTTCATTAATATTGGGATCCAAAACCAATGACTAGGGTTGACATCAATGACAACAACCAATCTTCCAACATCATCCCCTAGATTAAATCTTTGTATTTTTTCTTGTTATTCATGCATGGAAACTCCAGTATTACAGTGTGATGATGCGTTGTCTTATCTGGGCTTACAAGAACAATCCCAACTCTGTTCCCTGATTTAGAGCATGCTCTATCGAATGACATTCTCCAGTAACATTCAAATACACATTGTAGGACCTCCAAGTCTTGAAATCGTTCTAGGTTTTCATTCTGCTCCATGTCCAAGATGGTATAGTTTCTAATCCTGGCGTCTACGTAGTCTTCCATTATTTCATTATTCTTCTTCTTGAAGGAGAAAGGTTTTCTGGGCTCTCGGGGTACTTTAATCATTACTCCCTCCTTTCCTAATAGCATCATACAACTACCATCGTTCATTATATATCCATCGATCATGGAGCTCCAATCTCTTCCCAACACAACCCCATATGTTGGAGGCAGATCTACCGCAATAATATTAAAAACTGTGATGATATGGGGAGCTGCGATAATCCATGCATAGAAATTCTTGATTTCTCCTTATGTCAGCGCTTTTCTCGAATCGATGGAATATATGCTCTCACCAATTTCATAATATTTAGTGCAACTCATGCCCAATGCTTCCATGACCGCGAGTGGCATTATATTATTTGTCACAATAGTATCAACTAAACACAACATCACGGTTTTCAATTGAGATGTATAAGGGTGGAATTTTACCTCTTAGCTTAGCAGTCGACGGGCTCTGGTTTTGTTTTGGAGTGGTAATGACAGTTTTCGTTCTTTCTGATGGATCATCCATCAATTTCAAGATATTATGCCTCTGTTGAGGAATCTTCACCACTTCTATAAAATGCAAGGTTATCCTTAGTTTACTTAAGTCCTCCACAACATTGTACATCATTTGAGTTGAGCTTCTCACTATGGGTTGCCATGTAGTTCCAATTGTCACCTTCTCATTCGACACTTTTTCACTGGATTTTTCTTTTTCTTTTTCTTTGTCGGAGTCGCCTTTATTCTTTGGTCTATTTACAAATCCTCTTGTCTAGGAAGCGTTTTCTTGCGAGTTAGGATCGTCATCGCCCTCTCCATATATGTACATGGATGCATCACATTCGTCCATCTGCACTGTCTCAGAGAATTCATTAGGTAAGTAATAATCTTCTTGCTCGGTCGATTTCTCATCACAAACATCATCCAAAATAGCCGCATTTGGAGTGGGATGTCTGGGAATCCTTGGTCTCGATGGGTCTTCAATATTCTTGAATCTGACCCTATTTTCGGGGGGAGGGTTCTTCCTTTGTTCGAGAATTGGCATTCTTGGGTTTGGCATGTAATTATCTCCCCTTCTCAGTCTGGTTATTTCATTCTACATATGTTTCATGGTTCTATTCATTTACGCAATCTCAATTCACTGCTTTGTTTCTTGTGCTGCCGCAAGGTCAACTTTTACGTCAGGTATGGTTCCCTTAAAAAATCCTCCTCCCACCATTTGATTCTAAGTTGTTGGAGGTTTAAACTCTTTGTTTCTTCTCGAGCTGGAAGCTCCTTGATTATCAATATTCAATCCCCATGTCTATCATTGTACTCTTCCTAATATAATGTCGAGATTGACGCCCGTTTCAATCATAATTTCTTCCATCTCAATAACCTTAGTCATTTTTTCCTCCAGGGTATCCATTTGGGATGCTCTTATGGCATATTTCACATTCGGGGGCATTGCATTCTTATAGCAACCGAGAATGACCAGGTCATTTGGTATTTTGTCTGATGGGATTCTACTCAAAGTCTTATTGAACCTGAGATTAAAATCTTGTATCCTTTCGTTCTTCTTTAACCCAATCTGGGTGAAGTCTGTGAGGAGGGTATGGTATGCAATTGGGGGGAGAAACATATTTAGAAACATAACTTCGAGGTCATTAAATGAGCGAATGGAACTACTGGGTAATGTTGTATACCATTCATAAGCTCTTTCTAATAAAGTTTCCAAAAATAACCTCACCATGACGTCATCATGTTCAACTCGATGGAAGTCACAAACATCAAGAAATAAATGCAAATGCCTCTTTGCATCGATTGTCCCATCTCCATAAAATTCCTTGAAGGTGCCCTTAGGGAGAACTGGGAGTTCATTTTGTTCACCCATGAGATTAAGAGGGTAATCTCTCACCCTCCTATTTCCAAATCCTGGGATTCCTTGGTTTCTTGTTGCATCACTTTCGCCTCCTTGTCTCTCCCCATGATGTTCGATCCAAGATTGTTCGTCTCTTGCCGCCATTTTTTAGGAGGTTTCAGAATCAAACCTTTCACTTCTAGGGACAGAGATTTATTTACTTTTACTTCGGGTGATGGATCCCTTGTACTCGTCCAACTTCAATCTTGACCTTGTTCTTGAGTTTCTCTAGCCAATATTTGATTTCTTCGATATTTTCGTTCTTCTCTCCTTTGTCTTCGAAGAATTTATCTTTCTTCTTCTTGGACTAAGATCTACCAGGACCCTTCTAACTCTTATCGAGTCTGGGATGTTGATATTACCAAATTATTGTTGGATCATGTTGTCATTGATGCCAATGGTTTGATTGATTGATGTCAAGTGATTGATTGATGTCAAAGGATTGATTGACTGGTGATTTATGTAATATAATATGTAGTGTCC
>JZKD02S0282102.1:233081-245688 GCA_000966675.3 Picea glauca | reverse complement strand
GGGGGTTGGAGCCTCCTTCCAGTTGCAGCTGGAAAACAAAGGAAGTTGGTGCTTCCAATGAATGTAATTCTTCAAGACATATAAGAAAAAGCATTTTGTGGTTTTCTCCCGCTTTTGGTTTCCATGTAAAACACTAGTGTACTGTGTATGTATATCATTGTTCATTTGTTCATTGCTTATTTACTCTGTAGTTATTGAATGATAATGCTACATTGATATAACACTTGGATTATATGGTTAAAAAGGATTAAGTTTCTCTATTACTGATTCAGCCCCCCTCTCAGTAATCCAATAATTGGTATCAAAGCGAGGTTCCTTCAGGAAACAGTTTAACCATTGGAAGGAGATCATGGATTATTCTGAGAATGGAGTACCAATGTTTAACGGTCAGAATGGTTTTAAGTATGAGATGTGGAGCAGAAGGATGGAAGTATTTTTACAGGCACGGGGACATTATGTTTGGCTATCAGTTGTTACAGGATATGATATTTAAAAAAGGGCAAAGACTGCAACCAAGAAGGAATTGAAGAAGAATAAAAAAATAGAAATGGATTTCATCTGGGAAGGATTACCTAAACCGATAAGATAAAATGTTGGTAAATTTTCCTCAGCCAAAGAAATTTGGGATAAGTTACATGATATATATTCTTCACCCATCGCAGATTTAGAAAATGTCAAAGAATATGCAGATACAGAACAAGAAGAAAGATGTTCATTGTGTCAGACAGATTCAGAAGAGGAAGAGTATTACGAAGCAGAAGTTGATTACAGAGAAAAATTCATCAATGCAATTAAATATCTAAGTAAAGAAAGACAAGAAAACAAGTCATCCAAGAAAGAATTGATGAAGCAAAAGCAAAGTGTTCAAGGTTCTGAAAAGGATCAACAGATCATCAAGAATTTAAGAGCTCAACTAGAAGAGGCCAAAAGAATTGAAGAAACTCTAGAATATCAAAAGAAAAGTTTAGAAGCCAACATAGAAGCACAAAAGGAAGAAGCAAAAAAGAGAGAAAAGATATTGATGGATCATCTCAAGGAAATAACCAATGACTTAAACCAACTTGAGGAAGAGTTTGGTCAAGCAGAGAGAAGACTGGAAGAAAAAATAATTACATTGAAAATCCAACTTGAAGAAGCAAAGAGAATAGAAGAGGTCATGAAGTCTCAGATAATGAAGAAAGAAGAAGAGATATAGAATCTTGAAGAAGAAGTTGTCACACTAAGAGTCAAAATCGTCAAGCTAAACAAGAACGTTGAAGAGACAGAAACATCAACATCAGTTGTAGAGAATGAAGAGAAGCACTCTACATTGCTAGAAAAGAAGAATGAAGAAAATAGAAAGAGTTATGCAGAAGTACTCATAGGAAGGAATCATGGCAACCAGAATCTAAGAAAACTATTGAAGATACATCTTCAAGAATACCATCCATGTTCAAGCCACAAAGAAACTTCAATCATGATCATGATCGGTTAAGAGAAAAATTCAGAAGGACTGCGCCACAAAGAAGATCATTCACTCCCAGGTATGAAAATTTATTTTATGGTCATTGTTTTTATTGTACTAAATTTGGACATATGGTTGTAGATTGCAGGGATTATAAAAGAAATGTTCAAGCATACCGTGCCTATGTGGTCGCACATAACATTGAGTGTTACAAATGTCATAACTATGGACACATAGCTAGTGATTGTAGAAGCGTGATTGATACTTCCATGAAAGAGAATATTGATATCAAATATAAGAAAGTATGGATAAGAAAACAGGAAGAACGGGTGAACAAAGACCAGGTACCAGATATCGCAAGATTGGCAATAAAACGAGATGAATAAAATTCTACAGAGAAAAGGAAAGATGCCAGATACATAAAGGTTTGGAAAATAATTGAAAGAAAGGAAGGACGGGTAAATAAGGAACAGGTTCAAGAGATTGTACTTTCAGGGATTGTAGTGAAATATGAGTCCACAAATAGAAAGAAAGAATTCAGATCTCGGAGAGATAATGAATCTACCAATGAAGATGATGATGAATCTACCAATGAAGATGATGATGAATACACATCAGAGCAGGAATTGTTATGATCCATACGGCTTAGAGACTCCCAAGTAATATGAATATTAGACAGGGGGAGTCTATGTGATAGCTGTGACAGACCAAAGAACCATCCTTCGAGTAGCTTGTAGAGTTTGAGAAGACAGATTCAGAGAAATCAGTTAGTAGAAGTACATTTTGATAGATTAATCAATACTTCATGATAATATAGTGATAAACGGGTCAACATTATGGACAATTGCGCGAGTAGAGTCTTGGACAGTATGGACAGAGATGGATTCGTAAGAACACTTAGCAGGTTTGGATAGATATATGATAGTGGACGACAAAATGGATTCATAGATTGGTTCAGAGAGTGGTTCAAAGAAAAATGAACATTATCATAATGGATGATAATTACACAGGAAATGGCTCGAACAATGCTAATGGATTCCAAATTGACAGATATTTTTGGACACATGCAGTGCATACATTAGCTCACATTCAAAACAGAGTAATGCTCAGAAACAACAATGACAAAACTCCCTACGAACTATGGAAAGGAAGCATAGACAACAACCTCTACATCAAGGTAACTCAAGGTAATATTTTATTAATTGAAATTTATGTTGATGATACTGTTTTGGAAGTACTAATGACAGGTTAAGCCAGAAATTTGTAAAGGATATGTAGAATGAATTTGAAATGTCATTACTTGGAGGACTATCCTTCTTTTTGGGTCTTCATATATGTCAAAGAAACCAAGGAATTTTTATTTCTCAAACTAAGTATATCAGAGAAATGCTAAAGAGGTTCGGAATGGAAGGTTGCAAACTAGTTACCACTCCTATGCAAACCAATTGCAAGTTGAGAAAAGATGATGATTCAAATTCTACAGACCAGAGGAAATACAAGTCAATGATTGGTAGTTTACTATATGTGACAACATCCAGACCAGATGTAATGCAGATAGTTGGACAAGTGGCACGATTTCAAGCAGCACCAAAGGAATCACATGTATTAGCAGTGAAAAGGATTTTCAGATATCTCAAAGGAACATAAGAGTTTGGATTATGGTATCCAAAAGGAAATCATCTATCACTTATTGCCTACATAGATGCAGATTGGGCAAGTTGTATTGAAGACCGACAAAGCACCAGTGGAGCAGCGTTCTACTTAGGTGAGTGTTTAGTATCATGGCTAAGAAAGAAACAATCATCAATATCTTTATCTACAGCCAAGGAAAAGTATATTGCAGTAGCATCATGTTGTACACAGTCTCTTTGGATGAAACAAACTCTAACAGATATACAGGTTGAGTATGATGAGACCAATCCAATCTATTGTGATAATACAAGCGCCATCAATATCTCAAAAAACCCAGTCATGAACTCCAAGACGAAGCACATTCCAATCAAGTATCACTTTCTATAGGAACAGGTTGTAGAGAAGAACATCAAAGTTGAATATGTGGGAAAAAAAGAACAAGTGGCATATATCTTTACAAAACCGCTTCCATGGTAAGCCCTTGAGTATCTTCGCCAGAGACTAGGAGTAATTTCTACTCCAAAATGAAACTTTTGAATGCTTATCTTATATGTATTATATGTACACGAGGAAGCACCATAAATAGGACAAAGGGGGAGAGATTTATCAGATGCAAAAGGTAAATGCTTGGAGAGAGAGCATAGATGCATGTTTTCCAAGGGGAGCGATTGTCACAAGGGAAGAATGAGCAATTTGACTTCAGAGTGATACCCTTTATCAAAGGGGGAGATATTATTCATATGAAGGGAAAGAGAGTAATCAGAGGATTATAAACGCAAAGAAAAATCAAAGGCATGTAGATAGGGGGAGCAGCCCCAAGGAAAGTTCAGTCAGGGGGAGCAGCCCCAAGGAAAGTTCAGTCAGGGGGAGCAGCCCCAAAAGGAGATACCCTTTGTCATTGATGTCAAATGGGGATAGATAGAAACATTGATAAAGAGTATAAGCATGAATGTTATCATGACTAAGTGTTTCCATCAATGTTGGTGTCACCATCAATGCCAAAGGGGGAGATTGTCAGACAGTTGGCTTAGGTTGATGGACAGTTGGTACGGATTGTTGGTTGTCATTGATGTCAACTATTGGAGAGTGATATTGTAGATTGATGTCAACCCTTAGTGATTGATGTCAACCCTTGGAGAAAGTACGGTAGTGAATTCCAGTAGCACAAAGGTTTGGGTAATGGACCCAAGTTTGTTTGATGTAAAGATGACTCGTTATTGTCTTGTCATGGTTGATAAGAAGTATAGATGGATGAACTCCAAAGTGGTCCCCTTATGGTGAAATCCCTCACGGGAAGACGCTTTGTGGATTGAGTTATCCTAGAAGTATGGTTAGAGAACCCATGCTTATTTGTGGAATAATGAGATGAAGGTCAGTGAATTTGTTAGTGAAACTATGCTAGATGGATAGTTCTTGACATTCCTTTTCCAGTGATATGTGGAATGTCACATAACTCCTCACGGTTAGAGAGTTATGGCCATGAGAAGTTGGAGAACCCAGGTTTGGGTAATGGAACAAAGTTTGTTTGATGGATAATGGTATGATTTTTGATATATTTTTAGGTAATACTATTATATATGGATATTAAATGTCATGCCATTTCTGGTGGTATTTGGAATGTCACATAACTCCCCACGGTTTGAGAGTTATGGCCTTACGAAATTGGAGGACCCTCATATGTCATCTAGAAGCCCCGAAAGGTCAAATTAGTCAAAGTGGTTTAAGAGATTTTAAAGCCAAATAATAAAGTGACATGATGAGTGCACTATAATTGAAAGTGAATACAAAATAAATTATTTAAATAATAAATTTAATGGAGAAATTAGAAGTGGGTTAACCCTAAAATAAGGAAAGTGGGCAAAGTGACCTTGAAGATGTTTTTAAGGAAGCTACTTGGAGAGTATAAATAAGAGGCAAGACTCTCTCATTTTACATCATGTTGGACAACTGAGAGGGGGGGGGTGTGAATTAGTTGTTATCAAGCTTAAACAATTATGCTCATTTTAAATTCATTACAGAACTCTCAATGATGATCACAATAATGAAGGGAAGTAAGCAATAGAACATTCAGCATCATTCACACATATGAGATACACAGAGACAGATATTTCCTGAGGAAACCCATAAAAGGTAAAAACCTTTTCTTATTTATATGATAAATAATCTTTACATTTTGTACATTATCATACTTATGAGCACCAACTCATAATGAGGCTACAACCTCTGTTTTGCAAGCTGCTACTTGCTGAGAGCACCAGCTCTCTGGATTCTCTAGCACCCACTAGAAGGAAGCATCGACTCCCTGGTTTCTCTAGCACCCACTAGAAGGAAGCACAAAATCCCTAAGAGTTCCAGCACCAACTAGATGGAAGCACCAACTTCCTAAGAGTTCCAGCACCAACTGGATGGAAGCACCAACTTCCAGTTACACAAGCACTGACCTGTATATCAGAGAACCAATGTTCTCCCTTGCACTACCCTACCACCCTAGTTTCTCTGATTGCAACCAGATGGAAGCTACAACTCCCTATGTTCAAGAACCCACTTGAACCTCTGAGGACAACAATCCTCCCTAGCACCTCCCAACCACCCTGAAAAATCAATCTTTGCTACTGAAACTTATTACAGTGATATAATGTTCATCAATGGCTTACCAGTCTCATCATTGTTCTTCTACACTACCCTGCTTTGTCTGCCTCGTTGTCTTCCTGCACACATGCCTTGTGCTTTTTGTTCTTCTTCCTTTTATGCTCTATGTGCCATGTCCATTCAATGCACCATTCATCTTCTATGTATTTCAGCTGCTGCACACTGCCTCCTTCTACACGCCTGAATCACTCTCAACAGCAGAACTCATCTCTTCTTTGTTCTGCATTCTTATAGTCTTTGTGCACCTTGTGCATGCTATATGCGCAATGCTTTTGCATGCTCTCCCCCGCTCCATTGTTCTCCACATCGAGATATTCACTACCACTCCACATTGCCACCGCTTCACTCCCTCGAGCATCAACACACTCTCTTTGTTCTGCATTTTCTCCTCGTGTCGAGTCCTCTTCCTGATCATCATGGAAATTCCTCAACTTTTCTGGTAGTTATACCCATGTATTCATCATCACTGAGTGTTATGTTGAGATTCCTTAGCCTGTCTAGTAGTCGAGACTCTTTGTCTTATCTATCATAGTCGAGCTCATCCTCTCTATTGCAGTTGCAGGCTTCAATGCTCTTCCATCTGTCAATCGCCTCTATGAACAGTCTTCATTCCACTGGTAGATTCCTTGAGACTCTTCAACTCCTCTGGCAATCACACTGAGGCCTCTTTGATTTTTCTATTCAGAAACAATTAATGGTTTCTGGCAGTTACACTATGAAACTCTTGAGCCTTATGCCTTTGGCACCTTTCACCTTTCCTTTCACATGTGGCCTCAGGTAGTGACCACGCGCCTATTCCAAAGGTGCTTTCGCGATTCACATTTCGACAATTCCTGTTGTGAGGCATCTCGACTCTCCAAGTTGTGATCTCCAAAATGGAGATTAGCTTTGTGCTAGCTCCTCCCTTGAGCCTTCATCGATGTGACCATAGGTTATGACCAGGGGCCAATTCTGAACACTCATTTTGCATTTCACGTTTTGGGGATTCTATGAAGAGTCATCTCGACTCTCCATGTCCCAAAATCCGAAATGGAGCTTGTCTCTTCGAGCTCTTCTCTACAGCTCTTCGACGATGTGACCACCGGCGATGACCAAGCGCTTATCCATAAAGTGATTTCACAATTTCACATTTCGCCATTCCTATGATGAAGGGTCGCGACACTCCAAGTCACGATCACTGAAATGGAGCTTGGTTGCACTAGCTCCTTCCTCCATCTTCCACAGATGTGACTACTGGATGTGACCACACCTTTATTTGAAAACGCATTTTGACATTTCGGCATTTCTGTGATGAAGTGTTTCGACACTCCAAGTCACAAACCCCAAAATGATCTGAAGGTATTTTGACGTTTCGGCATTTCTGTGATGAAGTGTTTTGACACTCCAAGTCACAAACCCCAAAATGATCTGAAGGTATTTCAGTGTTTCGCATTTCGGCGTTTCGGCATTTCTGTGATGACGTGTTTCGACACTCCAAGTCACGAAGCCCGAAATGATCTGAAGGTATTTCGGCATTTCAGCATTTCTGTGATGAAGTGTTTCAACACTCCAAGTCATGAACCCCGAAATGATCTGAAGGTATTTCGGCATTTCGCATTTCGCGATTTCATCATTCTTGTCATGGGTGTCCTTGACACCTCCAACTCCCAGTATCCAAAACACCGAAATGGAGTCAGATCAACGGTCCACTATCTCCCTTTGATCAACGACTCAAATTAAATCGTGGTTTCGCATTTCGTGATTTCAAGAGGTTAGAGCACCTCCTTCCTTTGAATTTCCAGTCAATGAAATGTTGATCTGTGACCACGTGTCCTGCCCGAAGATGGACGGTCCTCCTGCTTTCGGGATTTTGTAAGCCCACTTCTCTTAGCACTTTAAAGAACGTGCAGGTTCTTCTGGATCCAACAATGGTCAGACCCTGCGCTCAGATCTAACGCCCGAGATCTGTCCTCCATCTTTGTGCTCCTCCTGTCTGGATTCAGATCTGATGGTCATCGGAAATTCTGAATGGGATCCAACGATCACTGTTGCTCTTCATTATTATGCTTCTGATCTTTCCATGCCATCATCGTTGTTGATCTTCCTTGCCTATCTGTTTTCCATTGTTGTCTCCCAAATGTAAACCTACAAATGTCGCTACTATTCTTTCCTATAACAATACCTTCACTGTTTTTGTTCTTGCCATCAATAACTATAAGCATGCTATCGTTGTTGTTGTTCTTTCCTGTAGACATGTCATCGTTGTTGTTGTTCTTGCCATCAATGACAAGCACACTCTTCTTGTAAAAATCCCAACACATCACACTTGAGAATATTGAATATATATATAGGTGTCTGAGGTAACCAAATGATATCTAAGCCTAATTTCTAAGGAAAGGTGAAGAAAAGAAGGCAGGAATTCAAGGAAGGATAAATTCCTTTGATGATGCTTTCTAAGGTATGTTATTTACAGGTCATCTCACCATTTTCACAATAAATTTTTTTATAGAAAGCTTCAGATCGTGAAATTGATATGACATTGAGGAAACATATCCAAGTATATGTGGTAAGAAATTCAGCTTGTGGGTCATTTTATTTTTGGCGTGACACTCCGTGTAAAATAGGGTTTGTGGCTAGTCCTGAAACTAGTCTAAAACAGGTGTTTCGGGTAAACACGTCATAACTTATTCATAACATATCCAAATTGAGTAAGACCAAATGTGTTGGTTAGAGTACCATTTGTAGTATGTTTTGTAACATTTTCATATTAATTCAATAACTATTCTGTGTGGGGCACGCTCTACAAGGTCACTCTTTAGAATAAGCCAGAATTCAACAAGGTATGTCATTTTTGCTATAACTCTTTTTCTGAGAGGTTCCAAGTAGTGACACCAGAAGGAATTGCATAAACCACATTGAGGAACATTGTGTATCAGTTTTAGATCTTTATTCATTATAGGTACAAAGTTATGATTATTTCAAGTTAGGGTTGTTGACTAATCCAAAACTAGGCATGTGAGACTAAAAAAAAGTTTGATGAAAATGCTAGTCTCTTATTGTTAAAGTTAAGGAAGGTTTGCAAGAATGTGATCATATACACCAGGTCTATTACAGAGTTACAAATTAGATTTGGATGATTAAATTGATGAGGGATTTTTGTTGAGGTACATAGTTGAGACAAGTAGTTGATGAGTTCGCACATACATGAGGTGTATAGTTGATGATGTTGGTACGTATTGATGAGTCATAGTTGATGAGTAGTTGATACATGATTGGTATATATTTGGTACATGGTTGGAGGCACTTGTTAGTAGTATTGTTGACACACGGTTTATGGATAATGTAGCATACTTGTATTATCAGAAGCACATATTGATCTTGGTGATGATTATGAGTTGTTGTGTTATACTTGGTTGATGCAGATCTTTGAGAGTTGTCTTGGTGATTGATCTGATTTGGTTAATAAGATTGATGAGATAGGTTGTTGTGATAGGTTGTTTGGACAGGTTGTTGTGACAGGTTATTTGTGCAGGTTTGGTGCATGGTTGATGCACTTGTTCATGGTACAGGTTGAGGTACAGGTTGGTGCATGGTTGATGCACTTGTTCATGGTACAGGTTGAGGGATAGGTTGGTGCATGGTTGATGCACTTGTTTATGGTACAGGTTGATTACAAGTTGGTTGGTATAGGTTGGTGCATGGTTGATGCACTTGTTTATGGTACAGGTTGATTATAGGTTTAGGTACAAGTTGATGCATGGTTTATGCATGGTTCAGGTTATTGGTACAGGTTTACAATAGTATATCTCATAGTGATAGTGTGACAATGGTTCCATCATTATACTTATACATTAGGGTGGTTGGACAAGGCAATGACAAGTGGTTGTATCCACCTTTCGATTGTAGCCGGAGAACATAAGGGGTTGTAGCCTCCTTCTGGTTGTAGCCAGATAATTGGGGAGTTGGAGCTTCCCTCAAGTTGTAGCCTGAGAAACTAGGGGGTTGGAGCCTCCTTCCAGTTATAGCTAGAAAACAAAGAAAGTTGGTGGTTCCAATGAATGTAATTCTTCAAGACATATAAGAAAAAGAATTATGTGGTTTTCTCCCACTTTGGGTTTCCACGTAAAACACTGGTGTATTGTGTATGTGTATGATTGCTCATTTGTTCATTGCTTATTTACTTTGAAGTTATTGGATGATAATGATACATTGATATAACACTTGGATTATATGGTTAAAAAGGATTAAATTTATCTATTACTGATTCACCCCCCTTCTTAGTAATCCAACAGTAACAGTCCCTAGATCAAGTGTTTTCTTGTTGGTATTGATTGTGAGATGGGGGTTTGAAAATTGATAGATGAATTCATCCCATGTCTTCCCCTATTTTTCCAAATCGGCTATGACAAGGAATTTGATGAGGTCGTGGTGGAATAGGTTGTTATGAGGATTGGCCACATTCTTTCGTACTTGGGAAGACATCTTCTCAAGACTTTTCAAGAAGTAAAAAGGAAAATTCAATGGCTTGTTGAATTGGAAATGAGATAACAGACGAAAATGGCAAGATTTAAAAATAGAGTATCTACCTTCACAAGTGATAATTCTAGTGATGACAATCAGGGGGTTAATCATCTCATCTTTAATCCATTCTTTGGAGTACCCCTTAGCTCCAGAAACATTCTGAAACTCGGGCTTGAAAACTCTATTGTAGCTTGACCGTGGTAATTGGTGGTGCTTGAACCAACAATATCCAACCCTTGGAAGCTTCGTGGTGTAGGCAATTGACTCCTCAAAGACCAAGAAGGCCAGAGACCCCACGCGCACCATCCTCCCATCAAACCCAAGGGCGAATTGTAGTGAAACACCATCATCGTGGCCCTGCAGACAGGCCAAGAACGGTCCCCACCATGTGTGAAGGAAGACCTCCCTACACTGTGCAAATTTGGGGATAGCCAAGAGGTCAGCATAGGAGGAAGGATCGTATCATTTTGGCATGGTTACAGTGCAGAGGATGAGTAGAGGAGAGGAATTGGACAGAGGAGCGAATTTGGGCAGAGGACGAGAGCAATTGGGAAGAGGATGAGCACAACACAACGATCATGCATGAGTGAAATAAAAATTGGAACTAATCCTCCGGTTTTGAATGCGCTCAAGGTGGAAACGGTTGAATTCATTGATGAATTCATCACACATGAGTTTCCATGTGTGACTACGACTGCGCCGATTTTGAATTCGAAGGGTGTCCTTTGGAGCCAATCATCATGATGAGAGAATTAGATCAATGTTCAAGTATTCGACTTGGACATTTGATCATAAAAATGTATTTAGAGATTGTATCATTTAACTATCAAATGTCATTTAATCCATCTCATCATACAACTGAATAGTCAGATTAATTCAAATGATTCCTGGTTACCTGCAATCATGGTCACTTACTGTGTGTGCACACCTCATCTGATCCTTCATATGGCACATCATCCAGTCGTCCACATGGCACCCAATATGGTCTTCCAAATGGAACTCCATACGACACTCCATATGGTACTCCTGTGCAAAATGGAATTTGTTCATCCTGTAATGGATGTTTTATCCATAGCACTCAGTCTTAAACACTTTTGATAGTCATAGTGAACAGGAGCAGAGACAAGATAAGAGTGTTCCATTGTTACTTGCTTTGTCATCGTGCTCGCACATTATAACAATTTGTTCCTCTATCTCGCACATTATAAGGCATGTAATCACAAGTTTGTAATGAACAGTCTATAAAGAAAAACCAGTGAAGTGGTATGTCGAAGAAATGTACATCAGGTTTATAACACATGGTGAATTTAGCATTTCAATAAAAAAATAATTGTTGATATAATAGCCCATATCATGAAAGCAATATACAAAAAATTTTACAAATATTCTACTTCTTCTTCTCATGGATTATAGATAGGCAGTATTGTCATTTGTCAGCGCATGAAACCCCTCCCCCACTCTTAAGTTTTGTGACACCTCACAATAAAAAATATAGGAAACCAGTCAATTCTCCCAGTAGTCGAAGATTTACAGCTTGTTAAGTGTAGAGATAAATTTCACATAGCGATCTAATGAGACAGTTAGAATATGGCCCCACCTATAGGATAGAACATCCTACATATCGTTAAGAAGGGGTAGGCAAGAGAGTTTTAAGATAGTCTCAAAGTTAGTTCCCAGTGGCAGATTTATGGAGTTCATTAACCTTAGATTAATCATACATACTTCTTGTCAGCTTTGTGTACAAGTAATGTCGTACATCGGAATAAGTTTAAGATTTAGGAATTTCTTATTATTTTTTGTCAGATTGTCATCCTCGCTAGGTAGAATACCCCACTGCCACCAAGCTTGTTCAGTACTCTGGTGGGTTTACTAAGTCATACCACAGGTCGGTATCCACTACCAGCAGATTTGTTCAGTATCTCGGTGGGTTAGCCTCTTACACCCTCAAAGACTGGCCCTCCATCTTTTAAGATTTTAATATAAAGATTGCTCTGTGCTCTGGAAAAAAAAAAAAAAATTATTTTTTCTTCTCTTTTTTTTTTAGATTGGGATGGTATTTATGTTAGAGGATGACTCTCCTTTATATATTCCTTAGAGATTGTCCTGATGTAAGGGGTACTTAAGTTTAAGATTGTCCTGCAGAAACCCCGATAGATCTATAATTCTAATTAAATTGAACACAAACAATTTGTTGATATTCAAGAGATGAGAGAAAGTTTTTGCTCCATAAATCAGAGAATTATATTAATCAAAAATGAATATACATTAGCAACCATCCTCAAAAAGAAGAGAGGAGGTGAATATATAGAATTTCCAACATAGAAATTCTAGTAAAAAAAACTAGAAATAGCTAAAATAGGTGTCATAAGCTAAGGGAGACCA
>JZKD02S0282102.1:182765-200506 GCA_000966675.3 Picea glauca | reverse complement strand
ACTATCACACTTTCATAAACTCATTCTGCAAACAGAATTACCAATCAAAATGATTAACAATTACCTAGGAATGAATTGTATGAAAACGATGTAATGATCAGTGGAAACAGAGTTTCAGAAAAACAGAGTTTTAACAAAGTATAGATAAAAACAATACTAACACACTACAGAAACTAATGGGTGAATCTTGTGAAGAAGGTGGGCCCTCTCCTTCTCACAAGATTCCCCATAAATGAAAGGGATTAAGAAGAAATGCTCAGAATGATCTTTTATTCATCTGTAAAATGTGATAAGTTACAATATCCAAAGTGAACACGCTCCTTCTCTGTAATTCCCCTCTAGCTAAGCCTCTCCTAATCCCCCTCTAATGTTGATTTCTCCCCTATTTAAAGAGGAGAATCCTCTTAATACAATTAAGCATAAAATTACATGTGTAAGTACAAATTCTATTCTTAGTTTGATCTAATCTTCTATGCTGGAATAGGATATTCTGATCTCCTGTAGAAAAATTTTGTTACAGTAGTTGGAATGGTGTTGGCTTGAGGTACAGTTGTTGCGGCCGGTGTAATAGCTTCTTTATTTATCTTTTCTTGTTACTGTTGTATGTGAGTTTCAACATCGCAAATCACAGACTATTTCAGCAACGGGATTTGTGTACTGTTTGACTATTTCAGCAACATGGTCTTCAAGCAGGAACGATGGTTGTAATGGTGATGGCTTAAGGTACGTCTGTTGCAGCCAGTGTAACAGCTCCTTCTTGTTACTGTTGTATGTGAAATTTTGTTTCAGCATCGCAAATCACGGACTGTTTCAGCAACGGGATTTGCTTACTATTGACTGTTTTAGCAATGTGGTCTTCAAGTAGCAACAATATATTAACTGCACTCTTCAAACTGTTTCAGCGACTATATATTTTTTATTAATGGATAAGTATGAGAGTAATGTAAAATTACATGTAAAACAAATTAAACATATAGCAAAGAGAAGAAACGTTATATACCTTTGAAGAAATAGATTAAGGTGATAATGTAGGCTTAAATATGAGTGGGAAAAGGATGTAATGATAGCAAAAAGTGTGAGCAAAAAGCTACATTATAGGATCCTAACATCCCCCCCAACTAAAAAGGTTGCATGTCCTCAGGCAACTTCAGTCTGAATCAGAATCCGGATATCGACTCTGGGCATGCAAATTACTTAAGCAGTAGCTGTAGAAAGTGTTAGCTCCCAAAATGAACCCAGCCCTATGGTTGCATTTTGTGGTGGATAGCATGGCTATTGGTAGTTTTCTCAAGTTTAGTTTTGAGTTTTTCTAGCTGCAAAACTTAGGTTTTGGTTTTTGTCTTGGAAATAAGATCACCCATAAAGGTCTTCTCTTTAAAATTTTCATAAATTGCTTTCAACAGCCAACGTGTGTTTAAAAGATGAATGTTAGCTGGTGAAAGTGGCGACTTTCAAAAGCTAAGGAGCATCTCTCATAGGTCCGCGCGCTGGTGAAAGTGTTGATTTTCAAAACATCCAAAGAAGCATTGTCGCAGGTCGTGTGCTGGTGAAAGTGAAGACTTTCAACAGCTAAGGGTCAATTCTCATGGGGTGGCGCGCTAGTGAAAGCGGTAAGTTTCAACAGCAAGGAGGCAGTTCTTGTGGGATTGTGCGCTGGTGAAAATAGTAAATTTCAACAGCTAAGGGGCATTTTCCACAGGTCGTTAGCTGGAGACAGCGGGAATCACGTGCGCTTATCCACGTTTCAAAATCAAATGATGATGCGATCAACTCACGTCATGCAATCAAAAAAGACGCGCTGGTGAAAGTGGATAATCATGAAAACTCGAGTTCCACGTCCAAGTCGGATTACAAATTGGATCCGGTTCAGAAACTCATGCTCCACAATCATGGCGTAAGGAATGGCAAGTTTAAATCCATTAGCGTGGGTAAAGAAGCTATACTACAGGGCTGACAACATCAAATCATATGATTTCTTCCCTATCACGCATCGTTCACAAATGTTTGTTAAGTTTCTAAAGAGGAAAGAATAGAGTCGAGTGCTTTCAACAGCGCAAGACCTCGGCCCGAATAACAGTTTGCTATGTTGGTATATAGGATCGTTGGGGTTTTCAAACTACAAATGGCGAGGAGACGCAGTGGTTCTCTACTCAGAAAAGAGTTGGACAGCCTATCTTTTCTACAGACACATCCAGAAGTCCAGAAACATTTCTCAAACGCAGAGTGTATTGAATTCGTTGAGAGGTTGCAAAATGGTTGCCACCAGTCGATAGCATAAGCTTTTGAGAAAACTTTCAATGGGAATAAGGCCCGTGTTGGGTCCTTGGAGATCTTAGTAGATGAAGCTACCATCGCTACAGTGACCAGCCTACCAAGGTCGGGCCTAAGTTGGTTCAAAACCACTGCCACCAAAAACTTAAATTTCAGAGCCTATTTGAAGGAAGAGTTCAGGCACAATGCATGGAAAAAGAGCATGTCGGTTTCCTATCTAAAAGAGGAGTGGCAGGAGCTGTTTAAGGGCATCCAACTCTACATAACCTCGGAGGGCAGGTATGACAAACTCATGATGTATCATTTTAAGCTCCTAGACCATTTCACAGGTAAAACTCTCCTCAATTTACCTTTTTTCATACATAAAAGTTTAACTAAGGTTTGCAAGAAGATCAGGGCTCAACCCCTGAGCATGAAGAATAGTTTGTGCCACTTTGGCCTTATCAAATTGATCATTCTGGAGGAATTAAAACAGCAGGAAAGGAGCTGGTAGCATTTTCTATTCTTAGAGGGCTTTGAAACACAGACTCGGCCCGTAAATGAACAGGGGAAAAGTTCAAAGAAACAGTTGACTCCTCAAAGCAGTTCGAGGAAGAGGAGGACCCTGCCAGGACCTCGAGAAGATAGAATATCTGGAGTAAAATCCCACAGGTTAAACAAAAGGTTAAACTTTGAAACCACTACAGAGAAGCCCACAAAGCAGCCCACGGAGCAGCCTACAAAAAAGAGAACAAACCTATTAAACCTGCCCTACACAGACTCAGAACCAGAGCAACAAGATGAGAGCCCTGTCACCAAGAGTCCTGAGCAGTCAACTGAGTTTGCACAGAATTATGAGACCTTCACTCATGCAGAGGAAGGAGAAACATCAAAAAGCTCTAAGTCAAAGAAATCTCAGAAAATCAAGCATCTGAAAGAGGTAATCGCTCAACAAGAGGTTTTGGAACGGGTAATCAGAGAAAGGTATAAGAAGTTGTCTGATAACTTCACAAAAACCAACGCTGCGTTTGAGAGACTGGCTCAGGAAAGTGTTAAAGAGAAGAAAAGAAAGCAGAAGATCACCAAAGATTACAATAGTCTATGGTGGCTTGCCAAGCGCCTTAAAAGGAAGATAAGAAGATTGAAACAAAAACAAAACCAAAAGTCCCACCCAGATTTGAAGGTGCTTGCTCAAGTCGTTGTTAATATGCAAGGTGAGAAATCAGAAACACATTGAATTTTGATGGAATCACAATTTTGAAGGTGAAAACTCGTTTTGGGCGCAGGCAGGGCTTTCACCAACGCAAAGCGATATTTTATAACCCGTTAGCTGGTGAAATGCAGCGCTTTCACCAGCTAACCTGCGGAATATAAAACGAGTTAGTTGTTGAAAGCTGGAAAAGCATTTTGGAAGCCAAGGACAGAACAGGTCAATTTTTATAGATTATAAAGAGGTTCCAGAGTATCAAGGGGATATCAAATCGCATGCAAAGGACTCAGCATCAGAGGTTCGAGAGAATTTTGGGAACCACATGAAAAACAATTTTCCTCAAAGCTCGACTATGAACATTGAATAAATCCACCTGTCAAGGCAGGTGTCCTGCCATGTTTCATTACACTGCAGATTCTAGGAGCTGAAGGATATAGATGGCGAATTTTTGAGATTGGAGACAATCTGAATGATAGTTTAGTTGTTAAATCTTTATTATCAAGTTGTTTAGTTATATTTGAATTGTTATTTTTAAACACAGATCCATGTTTTTAGGATCTATAAAACTGATTGTAAGAGGCTATAAATGCCTATTTTTGCTAAGAGACAAGGGTTCAAACTGAGAGATATTTTTATGCTACTGTATAGACTCTTTTTGCAGAAATAAAGTTCAGTTTCCTTTCGTTTTCAATATCAGAATTGTCCATCTTTGATTTTCTGTACTTTGTTTCAGTTTATTTTAGTTCATGAATATTGTTATCTCTTTATTGAGCTCATAGACTTGAAATTAAAGGATTTCCATCTGTCTTGTATTAAGCCCTACATTCACTTGTATTGGTAATCAAGAATAGTATTCTCCATCCTCTATTTCAATTACTTGATCTGATTATTGTTTCCTGAAAGCACTATATCTTTAGATGTGTGATGAGTTGTTCCTTACATAAATCATTAAAGACCCCATTGTCCCAAACACATAAAAACCATTATTTCTAAGTTACCAAGCATCCTTAGTCTACAACCCTAAGGAGTTTCTTGGAGTGATAACAAATTGGCACCATTGCCGGGGAGACAGAATTCAAGCTCTACTTTCCTGGGATACGACACAGAGTTGATCTTTGATGATAGACAAAGATTAGACATTTTCAGTTGGTTGTAATCATCTATCTGGTGACTCCACAAGTTCATCCTGGCTCCTAAGAGGATCAGTACTAGGGTGAATCCTCAAGAATCACCGATCACACCAGTGTCCAATCCAGAATCAATTCTCAGAAAGGGAAATACCATTCAAGGTCAAACTTCAAGATCGGATACAAAAGGTAATCCTCTTCTCAGTTCTGGAAAATCTACTGCAGAAAAATTTGAGTTCTTTTCAGAGAACACTGATGAAAAAACAGTTGTAAATACTGTAGAAGAACAAATTCCTTTTGATCAACAGAAAAATCCTAGTGATAAAAAATTCATAGACTATAATTTGATTGAAAAAACATCTAAGACTTTAGAAAGAAGCCACAGTTCTTCTTCCCTTGAGTCTTTCCACTCTCAGCAACAAGAAGATCACTTGAACATTTATACTAGCCTCCTTGTTGTTGAACATCTCCTCCAAGAGCTATCTGCTAAGGGTGAAGAAAATTTAGCTGGGCAGCTTGCAAATTTTTACAGAGCCTCTTATCAGACCTCTTTCCCCTTAGAAGATTCACCTCTTTCGCATTCCTCCAGTGTTGAAGACTTGAAGAAGAAACTATCATTTTCCCCACCTCTGATAGTCATGGCTGCACCAACTCCTTTGACTAAGATGCAACAAATCCTAGCTACTAGGTATGCACCACTCATATTGCCAAACCCGGTAGCAGCCATGCCAACGGGAGACTATCATAAATATATGCCCAAATTCACAGGCGAAGGCGATGTGCTATGCAGAGAACCTTAATATTGAAGAAGAAGATTTTTGGACATGAGTCTTTGTCCAAAGCCTAGATGTCCATGCTAGGAAATGGTTCAAAGAACTCCCTGCTGGTTCCATTGCCGGAATCGAACAATTAGATGAGACATTTCTGAAAAATTGGGGTGACAAAAGAGATTTTGTCTACTACATCACAGAATTCGGAAACTTGAGGAAACAAAGTAGTGAGTCAGTCTCTGATTTCACTAAGAGGTTTAACCGGATGTATGGCAAAATACCAGCTGAGATAAAACCGTCAGTTGCCTCTGCCAATATCACATATTCTGATGCTTTTGATTCAGATTTCTGTTTACTGTTGAGAGAAAGGAGGTCACTAACATTATCTCTCATGCAAGATGTTGCCCTTGAGGTGGAATCTAATATTCTGGCCTCCCAGAAGCGGAAAGGAGATTCTGATAGGAGAAGACCAAAGAATGAAGCCTCATCTTCATCAAATGTTGATCCAAAACTTGATAAAATGGCCAAAATGCTAGAGTCTCTAACCTCTGAGATATCTAAGCTCAAGATCAAAAATAAACAGCCTGTGAAGGGAAGAGGTACTTATGATGTTGCAGGAAGAAATCCTAATCAAAATCCCAACAACTTCAGAAGGAGTAATCAGCCCACTCAGATATTGCAAAGAGAGAAGAATTCTACTAAAGATCAGAGGATAAAGGTCCCTCTTCAAAATGTTGTAATGGACGAAGACAATGGTGAAGATCAAGAAGATGGAGAAGGTGATATTCATTGTGTTGGAGAAGAGACAGGGAAATCTTATCTAACACAACAAGACTATGAGGAATCATTGATGACTGAACAGACAGAAGATGATCCTATGGGTGATGGCATTTTCACAATAGAAGATAAGAATAGATATAATCTCCGATCCAAATCTAATACTGCTCAACAATATGCACCAGCCTCTCCTGAAAAGAGCACAACCCCTGTTAAGCAAAAAGATCAGGCATCAGAAGATCAGCAAGCAAATTCTTCAAAAGTGAAAGCATCAGCTCCTCCCAAGAAGACGGTTGCCCCTGTTAAGCATTAAACTCCAGAAAGTCAGCCTCATGTTGAACGGAAAAAGAATCAGGAAGCCCCTTCAAATCAGGTAAAGGTTTCTGATAAAGCTGCTGATAAGGTTCCATATTCTTTTAATTTTGAGGCTGAAATACAAAAAATTAAGATTCCTATTCCTCTAGTTGAGCTGATGAAAAAYGAAATGTTCAAAAGRGATATCCTCAAAACTYTAGATCCCCAATCTGTATCCCTTTCTGCTGATATCCTCAACATTTATGATGATAAGCCAACCATCACTCTGGGCCAAATGATAGAAGACAGAGATGATAGTTGTCCTCCCTTTTACATCTCTCCAAATATTCATGAGAAAACACTGCATAATTGTTTGTTGGACTCTGGCGCTTCGCACAATTTGATACCAAAGGCAGTCATGGATGAGCTTGGGCTAGAGATTACCAAGTCTTATCATGACCTTTTCTCTTTTGATTCTCGAAAAGTCAAATGTCTTGGGATGATTAAGGATTTGTCTGTAACCTTGACCCAAGCATCAATGAAGACTATGGTGATGGATATAGTGGTGGCCGACATACCTCCTAAATTTGGATGTATACTATCAAGATCGTGGATGAAGAGACTAGGTGGCACTCTTCAGATGGATCTCTCCTATGCTACTATTCCTGTTTTTGGAGGGGTGAACAGGAGGCTATACAGGGAATCTCAGTTGGCATATGTAAACAGTGATGAGAAAAATCCATCCAATCATCCTATCTATTCATTCGACACGGGTATGGAATCTTGTATTTTGCAAATTGGTGATTCATTACATGATACATTACTGCTCAGAAAGCCCACAGAGCAGATCACAGTTCAGCCCACAGAAACAGCAGAAGACGATCTATGGACCATGTTCTTTGACGGTGCTTGCACTAAAGAGTCAGCTGGAGCAGGAGTGGTATTCATTTCTCCTTCTAAGAAAACTTCTCATTTGTCCTTTAAACTCGATTTTAAAGTGACTAATAATATTGCTGAGTATGAGGCATTACTTTTGGGACTGAATGCAGCCAAAGAGAGGAGTATTAAAAAATCGCAGGTGTTTGGAGATGCAGATTTGATTATTCAGCAGGTGAATAAATTCTTTCAAGCAAAGCATGTCAGGCTGAAGGCATACAGAGATGAAGTGTTGAAGGCAATTCATGATTTTGCAGATTTTAAAATTGCATATGTACCCAGAGCAATGAATGAATTGGTTGATTCATTGGTTGTGTCTGCTTGTGCATTCATACCCCCTCTGCCTCATAAATTAACTTACGAAATTCAAGTTAAATATGGGCCCTCTCTCCCTGATAATGTAAAATTTTGGAAGGTTTTTGAAGATGATGTCGAACTCACTAGATTCCTTGCAGTGATAGATGAGTTCGTAGATCTGCAGATTGATCAGGAGAATGAACATGACCATGAAGTTGAGGAGCCAAAGTTCAAAAGCAAAATCGCAGCACATGAAATAGTTCAACTGTCTACCAACAGAATTCCTAAAGGTTTGGTCCCGTTGGAAAGGTTGTTCAATAACAATGATGTGGTTGTCAAATTGCGAAGTGGGGAAAAAGATTCAGAAGTTTTGTAGTATAATGTGGCCAGTGAGCAAGATCCTAAACATGTAAACTTAGCCTCACATTTGACTAAAAAACAAAGGGCTGATTATGGAGAATTGCTAAAGGAATTTGCAGACATCTTTGCTTGGAAGTATGATGACTTGAAGACTTTTGACACAGAGGTGATTCAGCATAAGATTCCCTTAAATAAAGACACCAAACCATTCAGGCAGAAGCTTAGATCCTTCAACCCTTTGTTGTTGCCTACCATGGAAAGGGAAATTAAGAAACTATTGAATGCCCACATTATCATACCCCTCAGGTATTCAGAATGGATTGCCAACCTTGTGCTGGTTAGGAAGAAGAATGGGGAGATCAGACTCTGCGTCGACTTCAGAAATTTGAATAAGTGTTCTAGAAAGGACAACTACCCTCTGCCTAAAATGGAGCATATTCTGCAGAAGGTGTCGGGATCAAAGGTGATGTCTTTTATTGATGGTTTTTCCAGATACAACCAGATTGTTGTCCATCCGGACGATAAAGAAAAGACTGTTTTTACCACTCCATGGGGTACGTTTATGTACGAGAAGATGCCCTTTGGATTGATGAATGCAGGAGCGACATTCCAAAGGGCAATGGACATTGCTTTCATTGTAGAGAAAGATAAATTTGTCTTGATTTATCTCGATGATATCATTGTTTTCTCAAGCAGCCATGAACTTCATTTGCAGCACTTAAAAAGGACATTTCTGAAATGTCGAAGGTATGGCATTTCTCTTAATCCAAAAAAATCAAATTTTGCACTTAAGGAAGGGAAATTTACTTGGGCATATTGTTTCAGCTGATGGGGTAAAAATTGACCCAAAGAGGGTAGAAGCAATTAAAAAACTGTCTCTTCCTATATCAAAGAAGGACATTCAGTCTTTCCTTGGGACTATAAACTTTGTCAGAAGGTTTATAGTAAATTTTGTTGAACTCACAAAGCATATCACTGCTATGTTGAGAAAGGACTCTGAGGTAAAATGGACTGAAGCAGCAAGACATTCATTCAATGCCATCAAGGAAGCCATCACAACAGCCCCTATTTTGATCAGCCCCGATTTCTCCAAGGTATTTTACATTTTTTCATTTGCTTCTAGTGATACAATCACAACAGTACTCTTGCAGAAAAATGTTGATGATCAGGAGCAGCCAGTTGCTTTCTTCAGTAAGGTCTTGAGGGACGCAGAGGTAAAGTATGAATTGTTGGAGAAACAAGCATACGCACTTGTCAAGTCATTGAAATCTTTCATAGTTTACATTCTTCAGGCAAAGGTAATCACGTTCGTTCCCTCCAGTTCAGTTAAAGATGTTCTTGTCCAACCCGACATTGATGGCAAAAGGAGTAAGTGGATAGCAAGTTTGATTGAATTCGATGTTGAAATCAAACCAGCAAAACTTGTTAAAGGTCAGGGCCTTGCTAAACTTCTGGCAGAGGAAAATTGCAGGCTGCTTGAAATAAATTTGATGAATGTTAATGCAGAAAATGATCATTCTTCAGAGAATAAAAAAGGTAAGGAAATGAAAGTCTCAGCTCACTTATCTGATTGCAAATGGTACAGTCATATTATTCATTTTTTGCAAACTTTATCAGTCCCGTCAGATTTGACAAAAACTCAAAGAAAGACTTTAAAGCTCAAAGCCATAAATTTTTGCATCAATGACAGCTTGTTGTTCTGGAAAAACCCCATAGGTTTATTGTTGAGGTGCATAAATCAAGAAGAAGCAGCTAAGGTCATGATTGAATTTCATAATAGTGTATGTGGAGGACATCACTATTGGAAAACCACCGCACATAAAATCTTAAGATCTGGTTACTACTGGCCATCCTTATTTTCAGATGTGTATAAGTTTGTGAAAACTTGTGACAAGTGTCAGAGATTCGAAGGTAAACAACAGCTGAAGTCTCTTCCCCTCAAACCTATAGTGGTCACAGGGCCTTTCCAGCAGTGGGGCCTAGACTTCATAGGTGAAATTCATCCGCCTTCTAGTGGTCAGCACCAGTGGATCCTTGTTGCCACCGATTACTTTACAAAGTGGATTGAGGATATTCCCACCTAGAACGCCAATCATACTGTCATCATAAATTTTCTGCAAGAAAATATATTTTCCAGATTTGGCTGTCCCAAGAGATTGGTCACTAATAATGCTGCTACATTCAAAGATAAACACTTGGTGAAATTGTGTGAAGAATTGGGAATTCAGCTGGTACATTCCACAGCCTACTATCTGCAAGAGAATGGCTTAGCTGATTCATCCAACAAGAGTTTAGTCAGAATCATAAAGAAGCTGCTTGAACAAAATGCCAGAGGTTGGGATTCCAAACTGAAGTTTGCCTTGTGGGCTGACAGGGTTACATATAAGAAATCAATTGGTACATATCCTTTCAAGTTGGTATATGGTACTGAGGCCATATTTCATGTTCAACTTGCATTACCGGTTGCAAAGTTCTTACAAGAAACTGATTTTGAACCAAGTGATTTGACCGGGAGAATTCATAATTTGGTAGAACTACAAAAAGATAGAGAGCAGCTCTTGGAAAAAACAGAATTGCATCAAGAAAGAATCAAAGAAACTTTCGACAAGAAAGTCAAATCAAATGTCTTCAAAACAGGGGATTTAGTCTTAAAGTGGGATGCAGCAAGGCAGGAGAAGGGGAAACATGGAAAATTTGAGGCTCTCTGGACAGGTCCTTTTTTCATAACAGTGGTGCAGCAGAACAATACCTTTGTTCTCCAAAGCAGGTGGCCCTTTCAACGGGCTCTTCCTGAAGATCTATTTCTCATAAGGATTCCTTTGAAGCCCTGTTCTACTTGTACATATTCTTTTTCAGTTCTTTTTCTTTGTTTCTGTCACTTAAATAACTCCATGCCCAATGGTACTAGCAAAACTATTTCTCAAATTTATGTTTTAAGTTGTAATAAGGCTACTGAGTCTAGCTAGGTTCTTGGTCACCTCACAGGGAGATGCCCATCCTAGTTGGAGCCAAATGTTAGCTCCCAAAATGAACCCATCCCTATGGTTGCATTTTGTGGTGGATAGCATGGCTATTGGTAGTTTTTTCAAGTTTAGTTTTGAGTTTTTCTAGCTGCAAAACTTAGGTTTTGGTTTTTGTCTTGGAAATAAGATCACCCATAAAGGTATTCTCTTTAAAATTTTCATAAATTGCTTTCAACAGCTAACGTGTGTTTAAAAGATGAGTGTTAGCTGGTGAAAGTGGTGACTTTCAATAGCTAAGGAGCATCTCTCATAGTTACGCGCGCTGGTGAAAGTGTTGATTTTCAAAACATCCAAAGAAGCATTGTCGCGGTTCGTGCGCTGGTGAAAGTGAAGACTTTCAACAGCTAAGGGTCAATTCTCATGGGGTGGCGCATTGGTGAAAGCGGTAAGTTTCAATAGCAAGGAAGCAGTTATTGTGGGATTGTGCGCTGGTGAAAGCAGTAAGTTTCAACAGCTAAGGGGCGTTTTCCACAGGCCGTTAGCTGGAGAAAGTGGGAATCACGTGCGCTTATCCACATTTCAAAATCAAATGATGATGCGATCAACTCACGTCATGCAATCAAAAAAGACGCGCTGGTGAAAGTGGATAATCATGAAAACTCGAGTTCCACATCCAAGTCGGATTACAAATTGGATCCGGTTCAGAAACTCATGCTCCACAATCATGGCGTCGGGGATGGCAAGTTCAAATCCATTAGCGCGAGGACAGAAGCTGTACTACAGGGCTGACAACATCAAATCAGATCATTTCTTCCCTATCACGCATCGTTCACAAATGTTTGTTAAGTTTCTAATGAGGAAAGAACAGAGTCGAGTGCTTTCAACAGCACAAGACCTCGGCCCGAATAATAGTTTGTTGTGTTGGTATACAGAATCGTTGGGGTTTTCAAACTGCAAATGGCGAGGAGATGCAGTGGTTCTCTACTCAGAAAAGAGTTGGACAGCCTATCTTTTCTACAGACACATCCAGAAGTCCAGAAACATTTCTCAAACACAGGGTGTATTGAATTCGTTGAGAGGTTGCAAAATGGTTGCCACCAGTCGACAGCAGAAGCTTTTGCCAAAACTTTCGATGGGAATAAGGCCCGTGTTGGGTCCTTGGAGATCTTAGTAGATGAAGTTGTCATCGCTGCAGCAACCAACCTACCAAGGTCGGGCCTGAGTTGGTTCAAAACCACTGCCACCAAAAACTTAAATTTCAGAGCCTATTTGAAGGAAGAGTTCAGGCACAATGCATGGAAAAAGAGCATGTCGGTTTCCTATCTAGAAGAGGAGTGGTAGGAGTTGTTTAAGGGAATCCAACTCTACATAACCTCGGAGGTCAGGTATGACAAACTCATGATGTATCATTTTAAGCTCCTAGACCATTTCACAGGTAAAACTCTCCTCAATTTACCTTTTTTCCTACATAAGAGTTTAACTAAGGTTTGCAAGAAGATCAGGGCTCAACCCCTGAGCATGAAGAATACTCTATGCCACTTTGGCCTTATCAAATTGATCATTCTGGAGGAATTAAAACAGCAGGAAAGGAGCTGGCAACATTTTCTATTCTGGGAGGGCTTTGAAACACAGACTCCGCCCGTAAATGAACAGGGGAAAAGTTCAAAGAAATAGTTGACTCCTCAAAGCAGTTCGAGGAAGAGGAGGACCCTGCCAGGACCTCCAGAAGATAGAATATCTGGAGTAAAATCCCACATGTCAAAGAAAAGGTTAAACTTTGAAACCACTACAGAGCAACCCACAGAGCAGCCCACAGAGCAGCCTACAGAAAAGAGAACAAACCTATTAAACATGCCCTACACAGACTCAGAACCAGAGCAACAAGATGAGAGCCCTGTCACCAAGAGTCCTGAGCAGTCAACTGAGTTTGCACAGAATTATGAGACCTTCACTCATACAGAGGAAGGAGAAACATCAAAAAGCTCTAAGTCAAAGAAATCTCAGAAAATCAAGCATCTGAAAGAGGTAATCGCTCAGCAAGAGGTTTTGGAACGGGTAATCAAAGAAAGGTATAAGAAGTTGTCTGATAACTTCGCAAAAACCAACGCTGCGTTTGAGAGACTGGCTCGGGAAAGTGTTAAAGAGAAGAAAAGAAAGCAGAAGATCACCAAAGATTACAATAGTCTATGGTGGCTTTCCAAGTGCCTTAAAAGGAAGATAAGAAGATTGAAACAAAAACAAAAGTCCCACCCAGATTTGAAGGTGCTTGCTCAAGTCGTTGTTAATATGCAAGGTGAGAAATCAGAAACACATTGAGTTTTGATGGAATCACAATTTTGAAGGTGAAAACTCGTTTTGGGCGCAGGCAGGGCTTTCACCAGTGCAAAGCGATATTTTATAACCCGTTAGCTGGTGAAAGGCAGCGCTTTCACCAGCTAACCAGCAGAATATAAAACGAGTTAGTTGTTGAAAGCTGGAAAAGCATTTTGGAAGCCAAGGACAGAACAGGTCAATTTTTACAGATTATAAAGAGGTTCCAGAGTATCAAGGGGATATCAGATCACATGCAAAGGACTCAGCATCAGAGGTTCGAGAGAATTTTGGGAACCACATGCAAAACAATTTTCCTCAAAGATCGACTATGAACGTTGAAGAAATCCACCTGTCAAGGCAGGTGTCCTGCCATGTTTCATTACATTGCAGATTCCAGGAGCTGAAGGATATAGATGGTGAATTTTTGAGATTGGAGACAATCTGAATGATAGTTTAGTTGTTAAATCTTTATTATCAAGTTGTTTAGTTACATTTGAATTGTTATTTTTAAACACAGATCCATGTTTTTAGGATCTGTAAAACTGGTTGTAAGAGGCTATAAATGCCTATTTTTGCTAAGAGACAAGGGTTCAAACTAGGAGATATTTTTATGCTACTGTATAGACTCTTTTTGCAGAAATAAAGTTCAGTTTCCTTTTGTTTTCAATATCAAAATTGTCCATCTTTCATTTTCTGTACTTTGTTTCAGTTTATTTTAGTTCATGAATACTGTTATCTCTTTATTGAGCTCATAGACTTGAAATTAAAGGATTTCCATCTGTCTTGTATTAAGCCCTATATTCACTTGTATTGGTAATCAAGAATAGTATTTTCCATCCTCTATTTCAATTACTTGATCTGATTATTGTTTCCTGAAAGCACTGTATCTTTAGATGTGTAATGAGGTGTTCCTTACATAAATCATTAAAGACCCCATTGTCCCAAACACATAAAAACCATTATTTCTAAGTTACCAAGCATCCATAGTCTACAACCCTAAGGAGTTTCTTGGAGTGATAACATAAAGTACTGTCTGTTGGAGCTTTGAATCCTTGAACACGTTGTAGCCTTTGTCAGGCTGTTGCTTCAACCTTCTTGGGCAACTTATGATGAACTTGATACTTCTCTGCTGGCATCCACAGAATGGGAAAATGGAACTGATAACCTATCCAATTTTCAGCACATTGTTGGACACATTTGATGTAACTAGGTACTCGGGAGATTGTTGTCTCAAGATTGGTAGGACTAAAGGGATTGTGCTCCTACCTTTTCTCAGAAGATTGTTGCCAAAACATGTTATTTGCTTTTAGGGCAACGGTCTCTGTGGATTTAATGAACTGTTGACAATCCTGAAGTATTGTTGCCTGTAATTGCTGTATATATTGAGTCATCGCTGGTTTCTTCAAAAATTGATAATATTTTGCAACAAAGGTGGCAGCTTATGTGGTTCTGGCCGTATCTAGAGGAGACGGTTATCTTTATTATGCTTGGCAACTAGAAAATCATTTTTCCATGTAATCTGGTTTGTAAGAAAGGAGACGAGTGCTCGAATCTGGATATCACCAACAAGAGGGTTAAGATTAAGCTGTCTGTTCTCAGGAATGGCTTCATTATGAACATACACCTCACATAATAGATGTTGATCAATCATAGAGGCTTCTGCAAAAGTCTGAACAAAATCTTCTGGTTTGAGCACTGCATATGGTCTTCCTTCTTTGATTGATTTAATTTGAAAAAATGCAAGTCGTTTTATAAGGAAAAGAGAGTAATTTGAGGATGGTTTCCTAGTAGCCAACAATTTTTGTACCAAATCGAACATTAGGAGTAATTTGTCTTTAAACTCTTCATTCTTCTTCTTATGGGCACGAAATTATGTGCGTGTTTGCTCCAAAGCTTCCCAGTTTGATTAGATGTGGTTCAGCCAAAGTAGTTTGTGCTCCTGCAAACTTTTGTCCTGTGTAATAGCAATCTCCTTTTTCCATTTTTCCATTATTACCTGCTCATTCCATGGTTGAGTTTGTGTTTCAGCATCGTAAGTGGTCGGCTGAGGTAGGGTCTGAGTGGCTTGTTCCACAAGAGTAGGGGCATTGATCTTGCTAGGAGGGGCAGATTCATCAATAGGTAGAGCTTGTGTTTCAACATCATAAGCGGTAGACTGCGGTAGAGTCTGAGTGGCTTGTTCCACAAAAGTAGGGGTACTGATCTTGACAGGAGGGGCAGATTCATCAACAGGCAGAGTTTGAACAGCTTTACTAATAAGAACAGGAGATTTGGATTTAACAGTTGTTGTAGTCCAGGGTTCCTGTAGATTAACTTTGTTTTTTGGAATTTTTGAAGGTCCTACTAGTTCTTGTGTACCAGTAGGGCGTTCCTCTTTTTTAACTGCAAAAGTCATAGGTGCAAGGGAGGCTCCAGGAATTGGTATTTGAACCACTTTGTAGCCTGCTTGATTATAAATATCCCCACACTAGCTGCACATATACTCTCTATAATGATCATCTTTTGTGTTTTTCTGTGCCATGATTGCTACGCGAGCTAAGGTATACAAATTAAGTTCCCTGTCATAGGCTTCCTTTGCCATTACCATCTCTTGTTTGAAAGCTTCCAATTCTGATCTTAGAAACTCATTCTCTTGTAAGAGAGAATCCATTGTTGGTTCTGGTTGTTGATCTGTCATCAGTGTATCAAGAGGGGTGACTGGTTTTTGTGTATCGGTCACAACCTTAGTAGCTAGTTCTTGTGGAGCAGCTACAAAATTAGTAGTTGATTCTTGTGTTTCAGCTACTTGATGTAAAGAAAATAGTGTTTCAACACCTTGGGCATGTGATTCTTGAATTTTAGGAATAAATTCAGCAGTTGGTTCTTGTGTTTCAGCTATAGTTGGTTCTTGTGTGACAGTTATAGCTGGTTCTTGTGTTTCAGCTACTGAATGAGTAGTTGGTTCTTGTGTGACAGCCACTGTTGCAACACCCGAGGTAGTTGATTCTTGTATTTCAGGAATGAAGTCAGCAGTTGGTTCTTGTGTTTCAACTGTAGCTGGTTCTTGTGTAACAGCTATAGCTGGTTCTTGTGTTTCAGCTACTGAATGAGTAGTTGGTTCTTGTGTGACAACTACTGAATGAGTAGCTGGTTCTTGTGTGACATCTACTTGATGTAAATAAAATGATGTCGCGGCATCTTGGGCCTCTGGTTCTTGTGTTTCGGTGCCCGTGGATTGAACAGGTAAAAATTCTGGGATATGGGAGGGTGGAGGTGAATGGGTTTTTAGCAAAATGGGTTGGGGGGTTAGGGTAATGGCAATAGTTGCTACTTTAGTTGAAGCCCTCGTTCGTTTTTTTGGTAAAAAGAAAGGAAAAGTAGTAGTTTGCTTCTTTCTTTTGCGAGTGGGTTTTTCCTCAGTGATGGGCCAGGGAGGGTTATCAGGTTTATCTACTTCGGAATCATTGCTAAGGATATGAACAGTAGGAGTGGATGATTCTGGTAAATTGTGGGACGGACTTGGTATAGTAGGAGGGTTAATTGGATAAATTGGATCTGTAGGCAGATTAATAGGTATTTGCGGAGGGTCGGGAAGGTTTTGTGGTTTCTCTTCATAAGGATTTTTAGGATGTTCAGCAGCTTCCTGAGGGTTTGTTGGAGGATTGTTTAGGGGAAGGTTTTGTTGGGCAAAACCCTTTTGGATGAGTAAGTGAACGAGACGATGATGGGTGAGGGAAAGGATGGGATTTTTAGCCTGTTTACAATAATGCGACATATTTCTAAGACATCCGAGCAGATAGTAAGGAATATTGACGAGTCTAGCATGTCGTAAATGAGATAACAGGACAAAGTCGGACTGGTAAACTACCTGGTATTGGCCTTCACAGGTAAGTTAGTGCTTGACAAACTCTGCAACTTTTGGCCAAGGAGGCGGCAACGAGCTAAGTTGAACACCCCGACCTTTAGGCTCAACTTGTTCTTTTGGCAAGAGAAAATCACGTTGGTCATTATGGATAATGTGTTTGCGGCTGAACCAGCGAATGCCAGTGACAGGAAGACCCAAAACCTGTGTGATATCATCCTCTGTGACTAGAATCCAAACCCCTTGAACAATAGAATGGTCTTGTTGAAGATTCTGAGCAAATTGAAGAACCTATTGTTGATCAAATCCCTAGAGCCTCTGAAAATAACCTAGCCTGCCTGCCTATTGAAATATTTGGTAGACTTCTGGATACAGTTCTAGCAGGGTTGTCGTGGTGGGTTCGTATCGTATAACAGGACCTCCCATGGCTATTCAGCTCAGTAGAATGCACAGTCAGAGAGTCAAGTAACCGCACCCGAATAGAGTAAGTTTTGCGGATGAGGGCATGCGAATGATGGTGAAAAAAAATGAAATGATGGGGAAAAAAAGAAGTGACGGTAGTCGGTTCGTGTGAAATGATGGCATAAAATTTCGATATTCCCC
>JZKD02S0282102.1:141018-167969 GCA_000966675.3 Picea glauca | reverse complement strand
ACTCAACCCAATATTCAACCCAGATTATCTAGCCAAATACATATCGCTTTAAATCTCTTAGACACAATCCTTAAAACCGCAAACACCCGGGACGAATTGGAACAATCGTGGGCAGTCATGAGCATCACATAACTGCTCAAGAGCAGTTGGAAGCTAGACGACGAGAACGTAGAAATATGCTCTAGTTTCTCATACCAAAGATTAGTATAATCTTGTATCAACTTTTTGTATACTTTTGGATGCCTTGACACTGTACTTTAAGCCTTAGTACAGACTCAGGAGCAACGGGAGGGTTTTCAAGGCATCCTATTGGGTCAATTAACCCAAGTCAAAGGTGTTTTCTAGGAGAAACTCATCTAAGTCATGTATGAGTGTGAGGTGGAGTGGGTAAGACCTTTGGGCATGGGTTCATGACATACAAAGTGTTAGCACTCTATAAATTTTGTCCAATTGATAGACAAATGACAGAGGTAATTGTTTCAACCTACTTTAGAGCTGGGGACTAGCCTACTCTACTCAGAGAAGGCTCTCTCGTGTCACTTGATATTTCTTTGGCAATTGATGGCTAGATTTAGTTTGTTTTGGGGGTTTTTATAAAGTCGTTGGCAAGGAAGGGGAGGGACACTCAGGGCTATGGAGTCAAAATTATGAAATTGAATGAAAGCAATGATTGCCCAGTAGAACTCTCTAGAGGATAAAGGCTAAATGAGGCAATGAATCTGAGTTGTAAATTGTATTTAAGCAGAGTGTAAGAGGAAAGAGAAAACAAATCACTGCATCAGAGCATTACGAAAATGAATTCTGGGCTTTTAACTCTCCAATTTAAACAGAAGAAAATGTAAATGGAATAAAAGAACACAGGAAATACATACAATGGAAGGAGACAAAACTCATATCACCACCATTAAAATATTTTCATAGAGACTTCAAAATTTTTTGTATATATATTCAATTCAGCTTCAGAAAATTACAATAGAGTTCAAAACAACCAAAAAGGTGCCCTTGCACTTCTTCCAACCTCTAATACTTATACGGTTCTAGTTCCCTCTAGTTAGGAAATGATTACAATAGTTGAAACAAAGTGTTTCAGATTCCAAAAAATGATTATAATAATTACAAGCCAACAGTTTCGGTAGGCGAATCGATTTACAATGATTAAATGAAAAACGTTTCATAAACTAGGGATGGGTTTCCCTGACTGCTCACCCTTTGTCCTCACCATGTGTCTTGCTCCGATCTCCTGCCGAACTTGCCAATCTGGTGACATATGGAGGCTATTTGTTGGTCCCTGGAAAACTGCATTTCGTCTTACCTAGCCGCACGATCTCTTTCCACTATGAGTCAGAAGGAATCTCGTAATCCATCATTTCTTTTATTGGGATCTCCAAGTCGATGCAAGTAGCATAAGTCATAGTCGGCAGCCCAATCTTTATTGTCTTAAACTAATTAAAAATCTCAAAGTTCGTGGCCAAATATTCCACCAAACTTGGTCCCTTCAAGTTCTCCTCCAGGCCTTCAAACTTGGAATGATCCATTCTTCACTGGGTGAGGAGAGAATTGCATTCCTCTTCATCGTATAATTTCTCTTTGCCATNGGGCACTAGTCTACTCTACTCAGAGAAGGCTCTCTCGTGTCACTTGATATTTCTTTGGCAATTGATGGCTAGATTTAGTTTGTTTTGGGGGTTTTCATAAAGTCGTTGGCAAGGAAGGGGAGGGACACTCAGGGCTATGGAGTCAAAATTATGAAATTGAATGAAAGCAATGATTGGCCAGTAGAACTCTCTAGAGAATAAAGGCTAAATGAGGCAATGAATCTGAGTTGTAAATTGTATTTAAGCAGAGTGTAAGAGGAAAGAGAAAACAAATAACTGCATCAGAGCATTACGGAAATGAATTCTGGGCTTTTAACTCTCCAATTTAAACAGAAGAAAATGTAAATGGAATAAAAGAACACAGGAAATACATACAATGGAAGGAGACAAAACTCATATCACCACCATTAAAATATTTTCATAGAGACTTCAAAAGCTTTTGTATATATATTCAATTCAGCTTCAGAAAATTACAATAGAGTTCAAAACAACCAAAAAGGTGCCCTTGCACTTCTTCCAACCTCTAATACTTATACGATTCTAGTCCCCTCTAGTTAGGAAATGATTACAATAGTTGAAACGAAGTGTTTCAGATTCCAAAAAATGACTATAATAATTACAAGCCAACAGTTTCGGTAGGTGAACCGATTTACAATGATTAAATGAAAAACGTTTCATAAACTAGGGACGGGTTTCCCTGACTGCTCACCCTTTGTCCTCACCATGTGTCTTGCTCCGATCTCCTGTCGAACTTGCCAATCTGGTGACATCTGGAGGCTATTTGTTGGTCCCTTGGAAACTGCATTTCGTCTTACCTAGCCGCACGATCTCTTTCTACTGTGAGTCAGAAGGAATCTCGTAATCCATCATTTCCTTTATTGGGATCTCCAAGTCGATGCAAGTAGCATAAGTCATAGTCGGCAGCCCAATCTTTATTGTCTTAAACTGCTTTAAAATCTCAAAGTTCGTGGCCAAATATTCCACCAAACTTGGTCCCTTCAAGTTCTCCTCCATGCCTTCAAACTTGGAATGATCCATTCTTCACTGGGTGAGGAGAGAATTGTATTCCTCTTCATCGTATAATTTCTCTTTGCCATCCCAAAATGGTGGGAGGCCCTTGATAAACAATTGTTCAAATGTATCCTTAAATTCTTGTATACTTTGCTCCATCTGTACGGCTTTGGTTTGAACTGACTTGAGTAAGTGGTGCTTAGCAATGATCCTCCTCGCCCAAAAGATCAGTGTAGTTTTGTCCTTGACCCTAACGGCCTAAAGTTCAGCAGCGGGAACGACATTTAGCAAATTTATAGCGTTTTGGGCCCATTCTGAAGGCTTTTTTGCCAGTGTCTCATTTACAATAGTAAACCTGCTTTGGGTAGTGATAGCCATATTGTCTTTGTCATTTATAAAATTCAAGTACACCCTGAACTTAACAGCTTTAGCAACAATAGCATCCCAAATCACATGTTTAGCTCCTTGAAAAAGTACTTTACCTTTCAACCTCATCTTCAGCTTGTTTACCCTCTCTTGCAAATCTTGATTTTCCTTTTGGACTTGGGCCATCTTTTCATCCTTCATTTTCATCTCTTGCTGCATCTTTTCTATGATTCCCTTAAGGCTCTTGATTTCTCTTGTCTCCAAGCTTACTTGGGACATAGCCTGAACCAATCCATTACTGCTTGATCCAATTTCTGCAGTAGAAGGTACAATAGCAGCCATGTATGATATTACTGCATGTCCTTGTGACCAATTCCCCTTTTTGTTTTCCAGCTGCAATACTTTGGCTTTGTAATTTAGTGCTTCTTGTCTAAATGTCTCTTTTTCTTGTTCTAGAGTAGGCAACTATGTTGTCTATGGATGTTTTTTGGTAGACATCTTTAGCTTTTTCTTCAGGCTTTGGATCATCTTCTCTTTCTCATCTAAGGAAGATTTTACCCCTTGAGGGCCCTCAGATTCTAGTCTCTTGACTTGAGTCTGCCAAGCTCTGTTGGATGCTTTTTCCTGCTTCAATTGTCCATCCAATTTAAGTGCATGGGTTGTCAATCTTGAAACCCTCAAAATCAGACTCAGGTAGTCTGAATATAGCATGTCACTGGCATTTCTATGGAATTTTACCTTATCTAGGGCATCGATATTTTCATAATGCAGCTTGATTTTAGACACTTTATCTTCATCTGGCACCTTATGTTAAGTGTCTTCCTTTCTACATCCCTGACTGAGAACAGGGAAGAGTTGTGCTGGGAGATCCTCTCTACTTCATGTAACAAATCTCTTATTTCACTCATGGCCATATTTCCTTTCACAACTTATTGGTTTGCTAAATCTTCTTTGGATTGGTAGACCGCTCCAGGTGCCCTATTAAAGACATGTTTCTTGTTGCTAAAAGCTCTTCAGCTACTTTCACCCTGTGGCATGCTCTTTGTATTAACTTCTTCTTTTTTGGTTCTACTCTCCACCATCTCCATGCTCATTTTCTCGTTAAGTTCTTCCTCCTCCAGGTTTACTATTTGTGGGGACTGTGTGATTTTCATTTTATTGGGAACATTTTGTTGACCACTGGAGCCCTGGGCCTCTGAACTGCTCCTTTTGCTATAAACACTCATCTTGAGAGCTTTAATAATCAACCTTGGAGAAGTTTTATGTGTCTAGATCTGTTGCATGGCTGACTCTATTTGTTGTGTCTAATCAGGCTGCAAAATGACTTCCATATCTGCACAGGTTTCCAGATTTGCCAAGTTATCAAATCCTTCAACATGCTCATGCTCATGCTCATAAGGGCCTTGTTTGTTCATCAATATTCTTTTAGATATGATATGTTACGGATCATATTCATCCCTTGTAACTGTGCAAATCCAAATTCATCGAGCTTGGTCTGGATCTAAGGGAAACAAGATCTAGTCTTTACCACAAAGGGTCCTATTATGAAAGGAACCTTTAAGTTAGATGCTTTGTGCATTTTCAGAAAATGTTTTGTTTCTGAGATGATTCTTTGCCTGATGAACTCGAGGGCAAAGACTCTGGGAGTCAAGAAAATAGGCAAACGGTAAGGTTCCTCTTGATAACCATATACCCAAATTACAGTAGAGTGCATGAAAAACACCCAATCTCCTACCCTGTTCTCTGGATTGGGTTGTAAATAACTTTTCATTTCTTCCAAAAAAACCCTTAGCAGGTCGGTGCTGAAGATTAATCTATAAACTTTGGACATGATCTTATTTATAAAAATGAGCATGGTGATCCTTTTGCATTCAGTTGAGATGAATGCAGCTTCAGGGAACTCTGTCTTATTTTTTTCCAGGAACATTCTCAGCAAGTGCATGTAATACCTTAAGTTTCTTAGTGATTTGAAATTCACTAGTTACTTATGTACATTATCAGCGATGAACTCTTCAAAACTGATACTAACTGACTGATCGGACTCTGACTGAAAAAAGGTCAACAGAAAACCCAACATGGCATCTACTACAAATCTGTCGTTATCTAATCCTAAAATCTGACTTAGTATGGAACAGGCCCTCTGGACCTCAATAACCATGACGCTCACATTCATAGGCAACGACAGACTCTCAGAATGATGTTCGGGTTTAACAATGGTCTACCAAAATAGGGTTTTGACCTCGGGGGAACATTCTCTGTAGACTATAATTAGTTTCTCTTCCTCGAAGGGCTCAGACATTGCGGGGGAAGAATCTGGTCTACCGAGGGTGTGTCAAATTGACAGGCTATCTACTCTGCACAAGACTTCTGACCCTAATTTATTCAAAATGATCTTTTCTTCCTGCAAATATTGTTTTGCACACCAACTTATGAATTATGGGAAAGGAAATGCGACTTCGACGGCGTAAGGGACTATGGAGGCTTGGGACGCTTCGAGGAAGGGTATCCGTTTCCCGACATTATCTAACAAATTTTCTCTAGATACGGAAATGGGTGAGACGGTTATTTCTGTGTCAAATATATCAAAGTCCCTATCAATTAGGGATTCTTCTTTAGAGGCTGGATCTTGCTCTATTACGAATAAAATGACAGGATTCGTGGCAATGATGAAAAATACTTGTGAATGAGTGGAGAATGCGCGAGTCTGGTTCACTGTTGAGCTTCAGTTTGAACAGAGCGTTTGCGCCAATTTTCAAATGTTCAAATGGTTTGAAATATCATAAAATAATGACCGGAGCCCTCCTTTTATATGCACTTTTCAATATCGGGGGCGACGCAAGGCGGTTTTGGGTAAACCGCTTTTTTCCCTAATATGCCCCTGGTGGCACCACATGTATGCGAGCTAAAACCACAGAATTTCTCCCGGCCCTCTCTCGAGCGATTAACCTTTGTGCTATGTCCTCGCCCGATATGTCTTCTAACCATCAATCTGGGATTTTGAGATCTATGGCCCGCCGGGCCCCATCAACTTCCGTGCCTCCACTATATTTAGCCCTTCTCCACTAGGTGCGACCCTGTCCTCCAAATTTATCGCATCTCCATACTGATCTAGCCCCTCGCTAAATCCGAGACTTGGATCCCATCTAAAAATTGTTATGGTGATAACACAAGGGTTCGCATTGTCTCATTTATGGGTGCCTTTGTAGAGGGTGTGATGCCCTTTGTCCGCGATGCAACATTTTTCTAAGCCCAATTATTTCCATTACTTTATTAAAGTCAAAAATAGTTGGGTACTATAAGACATGGAAAGAAAAGAGTATCACAATGTCACTTGAAGCTAGAGGTACACAGAGTGCCATATGCATGGAAAGAAAGGGACATTGCATGCGTGTACACACCTCAACAAGCAGGACATCTATATAATGTGGATTTGATTTTGTGGGTCTTATTCTTTTGAGAGATAATGCTTCATTGTTTCTCAAGAGATCTTGGGCGAGCATCTAGAAGATTTATGATTGGATTTTATCTTTTTCCAGCTACTTCCCCCTTTGGGCCTTCAACCCCTTCTTCCAATGAAATGAGGTACAATCCCTTCTTGGGTCAGTGCACCCAAAAATCCCAAAAGATGAGGAGACGAAAGGGAAGTAGTATGGAAAGTGACAAGTATGATCGGGATTGGATGATTACTCTTCAAGGAACCTCCAGTAACACCCCATCCCCAAGAGTGAACAACTTACTAGGATGAAATGACACCCACCAAGGTTAAATAAGGCAAAGAGTATAATTTCCAAGCAAATGTTCTGTAATAAAGAAAGAATTCTTTGCAACATGTTCAAATGCTTCAATTATTAGGGTGACACTTACCATGATACCAGACTTATGACCTCATTAAGCAAGACTTGTTGTCCTCTAGGCCAGGTCGGTGTGATGGATGTTGTTCTGTTGCTGGTGACGTATGATGGAGCATCCATGAATAGGATGGGCCATGTAGGGCTATGCTAGTCAGTCTAGCTCTCGACACTCCATGTGGGCCTCGAGACATGATCTCCATAGTTACCCCTAGTATATATGGGGGTAACAGTACTCAAGAAAGAAGGTACTTAGCGCATGTGTCCATACTTTTGTGTCCTCAATAAACTCACCATCAAAGACAAGTTTCCCATTCCTGTCATTGGTGATCTCTTAGATGAACTTAGCGTTACTCGATACTTTACTAAACTTGATCTTCATTCTGGCTATTACTAAATACGTATGAAAGATGAAGACGTTCCCAAGACTACCTTTATAACTCATGAGGGTCACTATGAGTTCTTGGTCATGCCCTTTGGCCTGTGTAATGCTCTCTCTACCTTCCAAAGTCTCATGAATCATGTATTCCATCCTTTTCTCCGTCATTTTGTTTTAGTTTTCTTTGATGATATTCTCATCTATAGTAAAACTTGGACGTCCCATTTCGCCCATGTGGATCAAGTTCTTCATCTATTCTCTCAGCATCAACTTTTCCTCAAACAATCTAAATGTGTCTTTAGAGCCTCAAAAGTGGAGTACCTGGGTCATATTGTTGGCAAGGATGGTGTAAGGGTGGATCCTAAGTAAATTGAAGCTATGGAGGATTTGCCTCGCTCTAAAACTCTTAAGAGATTACGTGGATTTCTAGATTTAATAGGTTATTATTGCAAGTTTGTTAAGAATTAAGAAAAAAATTGCAGTACCTCTCATTGCTCTCCTTAAAAGGAATGCCTTCACTTGGCCTCCAACAATTGATCAATCCTTGCATGCCTTGAAAGAGGCTATGTGCACAACATCGGTCATAGAACTTCTATACTTCACCAAGACTTTTGTCTTGGAATGTGATGCTTCAAGAAAATGGATTGGGGCAGTCCTCATGCAATATGGTCGACCATTGGCCTTCACCAGCAAACAACTTTCAAACAGACATTTGGGCCAATCATTCTATGAAAAGGAAATGTGGCTACTATGCATGTCGTGGATGTCTGACATCCTTATCGATTGGGGCAACACTTCCATATTAAAATTGATCACCAGAGCCTCAAGTATGTTATGGAACAAAGAATTTCATCCCCATAGCAACAAAAATGGGTAACCAAGCTATTTGGTTATGATTATGAAATCGTTTACAAGAAGGGGGAAAAAAAGTGGTCATCGGCACTCTTTCCCAAAAATATGAAGAAGAAGGGTTCGTATTTTCCCTCTCCTTCGTTGTACCAGATTGGCTCCAAGCTACTCGCCAGGAATGGTTGTAAGATCCCAAAATCTCTCACCTAATCCAATAGTTGCAAGAAAATTATCCAGCTTCCACAGGGTACTCTTGGCACAACAATGAGCTTCACTACAAAGGTTGTCTATATTTACGCAAACAGTCACAACTTAAAACCATGGTGCTTTTTGAGCTTTATGCTTCACCCACAACTGGGCATTTAGGGTTTACCAAAACCTATGAAAGGGTCAAACATTATTTTTTTTTAATGGTATGAAATAGGATGTCCACACCTTTGTGGTTGAATGTGATGTCTGTCAATGCAACAAGGGAGAAATAGTCAAAGCACCAGGCACACTCCAACCCCTTCAAATTCCCCCTTCTATTTGGTGGGATATTTCTTTGGATTTCATTATGGGCCTACCTAAACATGGAAATAAGACAATCATTATGGTGGTAGTTGATTGTCTTTCCAAATATGCTCATTTTTGTGCTCTAAAACATCCCTTCAGCACATCCACAGTGGCTCAAGTTTTCATGGATAATATCTTCAAGCTTCATGGCATGTCACATTCTATTGTCTCTAACAAGGATCCCACGTTCACCAACATTTTTTTGCAATAATTTTTCAAGTTATAGAGCACCTAATTACATATCAGCACCTCTTATCATCCCCGGACTAATGGCCAAACTAAAATTGTCAACAAGTGTTTGGAAACATATTTATGGCGTTTTGCATCTGACCGACAACATCAGTGGGATCAATGGTTACCACTAGATAAATGGTGGTACAACACATCTTACCATACAACTACTTGCATGACTCATTTTGAAGCAGTATATGGAAAAAAGCCAGCATCGGTTCTCTCATACATACCAGGTGTCTTGAAGGTTCAGGAGGTTGACAAAAATCTTACAGTATGCGAGGCCTTTCTCCGTACCCTCAAAGAAAATTTGGTGATGGCTCAAAATCGCATGAAGCAACAAGCCAGTCAATCTCGTTCTGAACGACAATTTGTTGAAGGGGACCAAGTGTTTCTTCGTCTGAAACCTTATAAGCAGACTTCACTCAAAGATGAACATTGTCATAAGCTTGCTCCCAAATTTTATGGTCCTTATGCCATTCTCAACCATGTGGGGCTAGTCGACAACCAATTAGCTTTGCACAGTGATTCTAAGCTCCATTTTATTTTTCATGTCTCGTGCTTAAAGAAGGTGATTGGAACTAACAAACTCAAACATGTCTCCCTAAGTTGGATGAAGAAGGTTCCATTTGGTTACAGCCTCAAGCAGTCTTAAACCAGCATGAGCGTCATGTCCATCAACGCACCATCCAGGAATTGTTAGTGCAGCGGAAAGATACAACTCCAAAAGATGCCACCTAGGAGCTCGCTACCATTCTGCAACGATTTCCTCATCTCAAGCCTTGAGGACAAGGTTGTTTTTCAAGGAGGAGGGCATGTTAGAATAATATATTTTCCATGTAATAAAGGTTGACATTAGTTTATAAGGCATATTTAATAAATGTGAACAAGTCAATGTAAGAACACCTAATAGAAGCTTTTGCTTCTAGAAAGATCTTCTGCTAGAAGGTTCTTTAGAAGATAGAATTAGTATAAATAAGAGTAGGAGGCATGAGAAGTATTTGTCTTGAGAATTATTGTAATAGATCCCTGCTTTGCTAGAGGTTTCCCCCTCGAAGAGGCAAGTGAACAATGATTTCTTGAATAAAGGTATCATTTTTGGTGTTGCTCTTCTCAATATTCTATTGTTCCATTGATATCTATGGAATATTCATGTTTTTGCATAGTAGATTACATCTGGTACCTTACAATTACACATCATCGTTATCCTATCTACATATTGTAATAAATGTGTTATGTTGGTTAATGTTATGAGTTCAAAGTTGATACATGATCACCATGTCTATCAAAGTTTTGGTTGCATAGTTAAAAAAAATTGGGTCTTACGACTCGAATAACCATTAGAAATAACACCTTGTAAGGAATTATATGGTTCTTACCCATATACTAATCCCATTGGTTATATGGTGTTAAAGACTTTGGGTTATGATTCGAATCACATAATAATTCACATTGCAAAACATTTGATACATGATGTAGATATAAGACATGTCTATTATACTTGTTGGTATTGGGTTGCAAACCACATACTACATATCACTGCAAAGTTTAATATATATATTGCATGTGGTATAAGTTTGTGGTATGGATTGATTTGGAGTTAATAGTAGCGGGCTAGAGGCATATTTGATTTGATATGATAGTTTTAGCATCGTTGAATTGGCATATTATACATCGTTTGATGAATTTGCTACGTTGTGAGTTGGCCATGCATTCAAAGCGATGAGATGTGGGTAATTGCACTCCATTGCTATAACATTGCCTTGGATTATGGTCGTTTATGTTGTTGGAAGTGAGAGAAACAAGCTTCGATCTCTCTTTGTGTAAACCCTCACAGCTGGCAGTTTGGTGACAAACTTGGTTATTCGTCATTGGTATAAAGGCTCTTTGTTGCAAAAGTATGAAATTTCAGTTGGTTTACATCTTCTACAACAAAGTTTGCCCTTGAATGATTAATGTTGGTTATGGTTTGACACCTCTGTGTGCATGAATTTTTTCTCTCCCCTTATTTATCGTTCCATGAGAAAGAAAATGAAAAAGATGTTTCCTTNCCAATTTAAACAGAAGAAAATGTAAATGGAATAAAAGAACACAGGAAATACATACAATGGAAGGAGACAAAACTCATATCACCACCATTAAAATATTTTCATAGAGACTTCAAAAGCTTTTGTATATATATTCAATTCAGCTTCAGAAAATTACAATAGAGTTCAAAACAACCAAAAAGGTGCCCTTGCACTTCTTCCAACCTCTAATACTTATACGATTCTAGTCCCCTCTAGTTAGGAAATGATTACAATAGTTGAAACGAAGTGTTTCAGATTCCAAAAAATGACTATAATAATTACAAGCCAACAGTTTCGGTAGGTGAACCGATTTACAATGATTAAATGAAAAACGTTTCATAAACTAGGGACGGGTTTCCCTGACTGCTCACCCTTTGTCCTCACCATGTGTCTTGCTCCGATCTCCTGTCGAACTTGCCAATCTGGTGACATCTGGAGGCTATTTGTTGGTCCCTTGGAAACTGCATTTCGTCTTACCTAGCCGCACGATCTCTTTCTACTGTGAGTCAGAAGGAATCTCGTAATCCATCATTTCCTTTATTGGGATCTCCAAGTCGATGCAAGTAGCATAAGTCATAGTCGGCAGCCCAATCTTTATTGTCTTAAACTGCTTTAAAATCTCAAAGTTCGTGGCCAAATATTCCACCAAACTTGGTCCCTTCAAGTTCTCCTCCATGCCTTCAAACTTGGAATGATCCATTCTTCACTGGGTGAGGAGAGAATTGTATTCCTCTTCATCGTATAATTTCTCTTTGCCATCCCAAAATGGTGGGAGGCCCTTGATAAACAATTGTTCAAATGTATCCTTAAATTCTTGTATACTTTGCTCCATCTGTACGGCTTTGGTTTGAACTGACTTGAGTAAGTGGTGCTTAGCAATGATCCTCCTCGCCCAAAAGATCAGTGTAGTTTTGTCCTTGACCCTAACGGCCTAAAGTTCAGCAGCGGGAACGACATTTAGCAAATTTATAGCGTTTTGGGCCCATTCTGAAGGCTTTTTTGCCAGTGTCTCATTTACAATAGTAAACCTGCTTTGGGTAGTGATAGCCATATTGTCTTTGTCATTTATAAAATTCAAGTACACCCTGAACTTAACAGCTTTAGCAACAATAGCATCCCAAATCACATGTTTAGCTCCTTGAAAAAGTACTTTACCTTTCAACCTCATCTTCAGCTTGTTTACCCTCTCTTGCAAATCTTGATTTTCCTTTTGGACTTGGGCCATCTTTTCATCCTTCATTTTCATCTCTTGCTGCATCTTTTCTATGATTCCCTTAAGGCTCTTGATTTCTCTTGTCTCCAAGCTTACTTGGGACATAGCCTGAACCAATCCATTACTGCTTGATCCAATTTCTGCAGTAGAAGGTACAATAGCAGCCATGTATGATATTACTGCATGTCCTTGTGACCAATTCCCCTTTTTGTTTTCCAGCTGCAATACTTTGGCTTTGTAATTTAGTGCTTCTTGTCTAAATGTCTCTTTTTCTTGTTCTAGAGTAGGCAACTATGTTGTCTATGGATGTTTTTTGGTAGACATCTTTAGCTTTTTCTTCAGGCTTTGGATCATCTTCTCTTTCTCATCTAAGGAAGATTTTACCCCTTGAGGGCCCTCAGATTCTAGTCTCTTGACTTGAGTCTGCCAAGCTCTGTTGGATGCTTTTTCCTGCTTCAATTGTCCATCCAATTTAAGTGCATGGGTTGTCAATCTTGAAACCCTCAAAATCAGACTCAGGTAGTCTGAATATAGCATGTCACTGGCATTTCTATGGAATTTTACCTTATCTAGGGCATCGATATTTTCATAATGCAGCTTGATTTTAGACACTTTATCTTCATCTGGCACCTTATGTTAAGTGTCTTCCTTTCTACATCCCTGACTGAGAACAGGGAAGAGTTGTGCTGGGAGATCCTCTCTACTTCATGTAACAAATCTCTTATTTCACTCATGGCCATATTTCCTTTCACAACTTATTGGTTTGCTAAATCTTCTTTGGATTGGTAGACCGCTCCAGGTGCCCTATTAAAGACATGTTTCTTGTTGCTAAAAGCTCTTCAGCTACTTTCACCCTGTGGCATGCTCTTTGTATTAACTTCTTCTTTTTTGGTTCTACTCTCCACCATCTCCATGCTCATTTTCTCGTTAAGTTCTTCCTCCTCCAGGTTTACTATTTGTGGGGACTGTGTGATTTTCATTTTATTGGGAACATTTTGTTGACCACTGGAGCCCTGGGCCTCTGAACTGCTCCTTTTGCTATAAACACTCATCTTGAGAGCTTTAATAATCAACCTTGGAGAAGTTTTATGTGTCTAGATCTGTTGCATGGCTGACTCTATTTGTTGTGTCTAATCAGGCTGCAAAATGACTTCCATATCTGCACAGGTTTCCAGATTTGCCAAGTTATCAAATCCTTCAACATGCTCATGCTCATGCTCATAAGGGCCTTGTTTGTTCATCAATATTCTTTTAGATATGATATGTTACGGATCATATTCATCCCTTGTAACTGTGCAAATCCAAATTCATCGAGCTTGGTCTGGATCTAAGGGAAACAAGATCTAGTCTTTACCACAAAGGGTCCTATTATGAAAGGAACCTTTAAGTTAGATGCTTTGTGCATTTTCAGAAAATGTTTTGTTTCTGAGATGATTCTTTGCCTGATGAACTCGAGGGCAAAGACTCTGGGAGTCAAGAAAATAGGCAAACGGTAAGGTTCCTCTTGATAACCATATACCCAAATTACAGTAGAGTGCATGAAAAACACCCAATCTCCTACCCTGTTCTCTGGATTGGGTTGTAAATAACTTTTCATTTCTTCCAAAAAAACCCTTAGCAGGTCGGTGCTGAAGATTAATCTATAAACTTTGGACATGATCTTATTTATAAAAATGAGCATGGTGATCCTTTTGCATTCAGTTGAGATGAATGCAGCTTCAGGGAACTCTGTCTTATTTTTTTCCAGGAACATTCTCAGCAAGTGCATGTAATACCTTAAGTTTCTTAGTGATTTGAAATTCACTAGTTACTTATGTACATTATCAGCGATGAACTCTTCAAAACTGATACTAACTGACTGATCGGACTCTGACTGAAAAAAGGTCAACAGAAAACCCAACATGGCATCTACTACAAATCTGTCGTTATCTAATCCTAAAATCTGACTTAGTATGGAACAGGCCCTCTGGACCTCAATAACCATGACGCTCACATTCATAGGCAACGACAGACTCTCAGAATGATGTTCGGGTTTAACAATGGTCTACCAAAATAGGGTTTTGACCTCGGGGGAACATTCTCTGTAGACTATAATTAGTTTATCTTCCTCGAAGGGCTCAGACGTTGCGGGGGAAGAATCTGGTCTACCGAGGGTGTGTCGAATTGACAGGCTATCTACTCTGCACAGGACTTCTGACCCTAATTTATTCAAAATGATCTTTTCTTCCTGCGAATATTGTTTTGCACACCAACTTATGAATTATGGGAAAGGGAATGCGACTTCGACGGCGTAAGGGACTATGGAGGCTTAGGACGCTTCGAGGAAGGGTATTCGTTTCCCGACATTATCTAACAAATTTTCTCTAGATACGGAAATGGGTGAGACGGTTATTTCTGTTTCAAATATATCACAGTCCCTATCAATTAGGGATTCTTCTTTAGAGGCGGGATCTTGCTCTATTACGAATAAAATGACAGGATTCTTGGCCATGATGAAAAATACTTGTGAATGAGTGGAGAATGCGCGAGTCTGGTTCACTGTTGAGCTTCAATTTGAACGGAGCGTTTGCGCCAATTTTCAAACGTTCAAATGGTTTGAAATATCATAAAATAATGACCGGAGCCCTCCTTTTATATGCGCTTTTCGATATCAGGGCGACGCAAGGCGGTTTTGGGTAAACCACTTTTTGCCCTAATATGCCCCTGGTGGCACCACATGTATGCGAGCTAAAACCACAGAATTTCTCCCAGCCCTCTCTCGAGCGATTAACCTTTGTGCTATGTCCTCACCCGATATGTCTTCTAACCATCAATCTGGGATTTTTGAGATCTGTGGCCCGCCGGGCCCCATCAACTTCCGCGCCTCCGCTATATTTAGCCCTTCTCCGCTAGGTGCGACCTTGTCCTCCAAATTTATTGCATCTCCATACTGATCTAGCCCCTCGCTAAATCCGAGACTTGGATCCCATCTAAAAATTGTTATGGTGATAACAAAAGGGTTCGCATTGTCTCATTTATGGGTGCCTTTGTAGAGGGTGTGATGCCCTTTGTCCGCGATGCAACATTTTTCTAAGCCCAATTATTTCCATTACTTTATTAAAGTCAAAAATAGTTGGGTACTATAAGACATGGAAAGAAAAGAGTATCACAATGTCACTTGAAGCTAGAGGTACACAGAGTGCCATATGCATGGAAAGAAAGGGACATTGCATGCGTGTACACACCTCAACAAGCAGGACATCTATATAATGTGGATTTGATTTTGTGGGTCTTATTCTTTTGAGAGATAATGCTTCATTGTTTCTCAAGAGATCTTGGGCGAGCATCTAGAAGATTTATGATTGGATTTTATCTTTTTCCAGCTACTTCCCCCTTTGGGCCTTCAACCCCTTCTTCCAATGAAATGAGGTACAATCCCTTCTTGGGTCAGTGCACCCAAAAATCCCAAAAGATGAGGAGACGAAAGGGAAGTAGTATGGAAAGTGACAAGTATGATCGGGATTGGATGATTACTCTTCAAGGAACCTCCAGTAACACCCCATCCCCAAGAGTGAACAACTTACTAGGATGAAATGACACCCACCAAGGTTAAATAAGGCAAAGAGTATAATTTCCAAGCAAATGTTCTGTAATAAAGAAAGAATTCTTTGCAACATGTTCAAATGCTTCAATTATTAGGGTGACACTTACCATGATACCAGACTTATGACCTCATTAAGCAAGACTTGTTGTCCTCTAGGCCAGGTCGGTGTGATGGATGTTGTTCTGTTGCTGGTGACGTATGATGGAGCATCCATGAATAGGATGGGCCATGTAGGGCTATGCTAGTCAGTCTAGCTCTCGACACTCCATGTGGGCCTCGAGACATGATCTCCATAGTTACCCCTAGTATATATGGGGGTAACAGTACTCAAGAAAGAAGGTACTTAGCGCATGTGTCCATACTTTTGTGTCCTCAATAAACTCACCATCAAAGACAAGTTTCCCATTCCTGTCATTGGTGATCTCTTAGATGAACTTAGCGTTACTCGATACTTTACTAAACTTGATCTTCATTCTGGCTATTACTAAATACGTATGAAAGATGAAGACGTTCCCAAGACTACCTTTATAACTCATGAGGGTCACTATGAGTTCTTGGTCATGCCCTTTGGCCTGTGTAATGCTCTCTCTACCTTCCAAAGTCTCATGAATCATGTATTCCATCCTTTTCTCCGTCATTTTGTTTTAGTTTTCTTTGATGATATTCTCATCTATAGTAAAACTTGGACGTCCCATTTCGCCCATGTGGATCAAGTTCTTCATCTATTCTCTCAGCATCAACTTTTCCTCAAACAATCTAAATGTGTCTTTAGAGCCTCAAAAGTGGAGTACCTGGGTCATATTGTTGGCAAGGATGGTGTAAGGGTGGATCCTAAGTAAATTGAAGCTATGGAGGATTTGCCTCGCTCTAAAACTCTTAAGAGATTACGTGGATTTCTAGATTTAATAGGTTATTATTGCAAGTTTGTTAAGAATTAAGAAAAAAATTGCAGTACCTCTCATTGCTCTCCTTAAAAGGAATGCCTTCACTTGGCCTCCAACAATTGATCAATCCTTGCATGCCTTGAAAGAGGCTATGTGCACAACATCGGTCATAGAACTTCTATACTTCACCAAGACTTTTGTCTTGGAATGTGATGCTTCAAGAAAATGGATTGGGGCAGTCCTCATGCAATATGGTCGACCATTGGCCTTCACCAGCAAACAACTTTCAAACAGACATTTGGGCCAATCATTCTATGAAAAGGAAATGTGGCTACTATGCATGTCGTGGATGTCTGACATCCTTATCGATTGGGGCAACACTTCCATATTAAAATTGATCACCAGAGCCTCAAGTATGTTATGGAACAAAGAATTTCATCCCCATAGCAACAAAAATGGGTAACCAAGCTATTTGGTTATGATTATGAAATCGTTTACAAGAAGGGGGAAAAAAAGTGGTCATCGGCACTCTTTCCCAAAAATATGAAGAAGAAGGGTTCGTATTTTCCCTCTCCTTCGTTGTACCAGATTGGCTCCAAGCTACTCGCCAGGAATGGTTGTAAGATCCCAAAATCTCTCACCTAATCCAATAGTTGCAAGAAAATTATCCAGCTTCCACAGGGTACTCTTGGCACAACAATGAGCTTCACTACAAAGGTTGTCTATATTTACGCAAACAGTCACAACTTAAAACCATGGTGCTTTTTGAGCTTTATGCTTCACCCACAACTGGGCATTTAGGGTTTACCAAAACCTATGAAAGGGTCAAACATTATTTTTTTTTAATGGTATGAAATAGGATGTCCACACCTTTGTGGTTGAATGTGATGTCTGTCAATGCAACAAGGGAGAAATAGTCAAAGCACCAGGCACACTCCAACCCCTTCAAATTCCCCCTTCTATTTGGTGGGATATTTCTTTGGATTTCATTATGGGCCTACCTAAACATGGAAATAAGACAATCATTATGGTGGTAGTTGATTGTCTTTCCAAATATGCTCATTTTTGTGCTCTAAAACATCCCTTCAGCACATCCACAGTGGCTCAAGTTTTCATGGATAATATCTTCAAGCTTCATGGCATGTCACATTCTATTGTCTCTAACAAGGATCCCACGTTCACCAACATTTTTTTGCAATAATTTTTCAAGTTATAGAGCACCTAATTACATATCAGCACCTCTTATCATCCCCGGACTAATGGCCAAACTAAAATTGTCAACAAGTGTTTGGAAACATATTTATGGCGTTTTGCATCTGACCGACAACATCAGTGGGATCAATGGTTACCACTAGATAAATGGTGGTACAACACATCTTACCATACAACTACTTGCATGACTCATTTTGAAGCAGTATATGGAAAAAAGCCAGCATCGGTTCTCTCATACATACCAGGTGTCTTGAAGGTTCAGGAGGTTGACAAAAATCTTACAGTATGCGAGGCCTTTCTCCGTACCCTCAAAGAAAATTTGGTGATGGCTCAAAATCGCATGAAGCAACAAGCCAGTCAATCTCGTTCTGAACGACAATTTGTTGAAGGGGACCAAGTGTTTCTTCGTCTGAAACCTTATAAGCAGACTTCACTCAAAGATGAACATTGTCATAAGCTTGCTCCCAAATTTTATGGTCCTTATGCCATTCTCAACCATGTGGGGCTAGTCGACAACCAATTAGCTTTGCACAGTGATTCTAAGCTCCATTTTATTTTTCATGTCTCGTGCTTAAAGAAGGTGATTGGAACTAACAAACTCAAACATGTCTCCCTAAGTTGGATGAAGAAGGTTCCATTTGGTTACAGCCTCAAGCAGTCTTAAACCAGCATGAGCGTCATGTCCATCAACGCACCATCCAGGAATTGTTAGTGCAGCGGAAAGATACAACTCCAAAAGATGCCACCTAGGAGCTCGCTACCATTCTGCAACGATTTCCTCATCTCAAGCCTTGAGGACAAGGTTGTTTTTCAAGGAGGAGGGCATGTTAGAATAATATATTTTCCATGTAATAAAGGTTGACATTAGTTTATAAGGCATATTTAATAAATGTGAACAAGTCAATGTAAGAACACCTAATAGAAGCTTTTGCTTCTAGAAAGATCTTCTGCTAGAAGGTTCTTTAGAAGATAGAATTAGTATAAATAAGAGTAGGAGGCATGAGAAGTATTTGTCTTGAGAATTATTGTAATAGATCCCTGCTTTGCTAGAGGTTTCCCCCTCGAAGAGGCAAGTGAACAATGATTTCTTGAATAAAGGTATCATTTTTGGTGTTGCTCTTCTCAATATTCTATTGTTCCATTGATATCTATGGAATATTCATGTTTTTGCATAGTAGATTACATCTGGTACCTTACAATTACACATCATCGTTATCCTATCTACATATTGTAATAAATGTGTTATGTTGGTTAATGTTATGAGTTCAAAGTTGATACATGATCACCATGTCTATCAAAGTTTTGGTTGCATAGTTAAAAAAAATTGGGTCTTACGACTCGAATAACCATTAGAAATAACACCTTGTAAGGAATTATATGGTTCTTACCCATATACTAATCCCATTGGTTATATGGTGTTAAAGACTTTGGGTTATGATTCGAATCACATAATAATTCACATTGCAAAACATTTGATACATGATGTAGATATAAGACATGTCTATTATACTTGTTGGTATTGGGTTGCAAACCACATACTACATATCACTGCAAAGTTTAATATATATATTGCATGTGGTATAAGTTTGTGGTATGGATTGATTTGGAGTTAATAGTAGCGGGCTAGAGGCATATTTGATTTGATATGATAGTTTTAGCATCGTTGAATTGGCATATTATACATCGTTTGATGAATTTGCTACGTTGTGAGTTGGCCATGCATTCAAAGCGATGAGATGTGGGTAATTGCACTCCATTGCTATAACATTGCCTTGGATTATGGTCGTTTATGTTGTTGGAAGTGAGAGAAACAAGCTTCGATCTCTCTTTGTGTAAACCCTCACAGCTGGCAGTTTGGTGACAAACTTGGTTATTCGTCATTGGTATAAAGGCTCTTTGTTGCAAAAGTATGAAATTTCAGTTGGTTTACATCTTCTACAACAAAGTTTGCCCTTGAATGATTAATGTTGGTTATGGTTTGACACCTCTGTGTGCATGAATTTTTTCTCTCCCCTTATTTATCGTTCCATGAGAAAGAAAATGAAAAAGATGTTTCCTTACAGAAGATTAATAACACTCTTGTTTGCTTCTTCCATTCTTGCATTTTCCATTTCAATTTACAATGAAAAGAGAAGTTTCTTGATAGTTCTTGTTTACCTACGATTGATATTTGAACTTGAGGTCTATGTATTTGTTTAGTTATTCGGATGAAGCTGGCAGATACCCATCTAGTTAAGGGGTTTTGGTGTTGATTGGATTTGTGTTCGAATCTTGTTGCAAAGACAATTTTGTATTTTTGTAATGGGTCAAACCCAAAATGTTATATTTGCACCTGGAACTGTACAAGACTTCAATTTTTGAGTCTGCATTCATGATTTTTATTTTCTACGAAATACCAAGTATAAAATTGGACCACTCATTAACAAAATGTCACTCGCACTAGGTCGTCTATTTGATTCATTGAGCATGATTATCTTTTTCAACAATCATATTCGATGATTGGTTTAGGGAGTTGTAGATTTTGCATATAACCATTCATTTTGATGCTCCACCTCGCTCTTGTATTCATTGGGCTTTTGAAAAGTGTCAAGTTTTGAAACCCTAACCTGATATTGAACTCCGGGTTGAAACTATTGGAACCACTCGAGTTTTTTTATTGTTATTATATGATTGCTAGCAATTATGGCATATAGTTGCAAGTTCTTTTGAAAATGTTTGTTGATTTCACTTCAGCCTTGAACTTACCCAACGAAACTGTAGTTTTCGAGCTCTGCTTTATATGGTTATGAGTTTCAATCCATGGTTTTTCAAGCTTATGTACATATGATGTAATACAATCGAGCTTAGGTTATTCTTTTGGTTATTCACAGTCTGTTGAGGTTTTGATCAACATGTCTTCTTCTGGGTAAAACAGTGATGTGGTTGAACTTGCTTTGATTGTCATAACCATTGATATCATTCACATTTGATATTTATGAATGGTTGTTCTAAGGATATTGTGAAATTATGAGTAAAGAATGATGAGATAAATGTTATAATGGTATTGAACAATGGATATCAATTTCAATAAATATTCTTTATGGCTTTTTAAGACTTGTTGTTGAAGCCCTAGACACACATGATTGCGATAATTGAACTTACATATGAATATGATTAAGGAAACATGTATGTGGTTGTTAGTTTGCATTTGGTGGGAAAATGAAGAAAAATATAAGGATGATTGCATAAACTCACTTTAACCCTCCATTTATGTCACTTTACACAAATTATTCCCTTCAGACCTTTCCATTATTTCATGTTCTCATATGTGCCATGTCTATGTAATTAAGATAAAATATATGAGATAAGAAATGGAATAGTTTGGATATATGATCAAAGGAAAGCTTTTGTTATGACAATTATGAAATGCAAATTGTATACTTCTNAAGGGTTCGCATTGTCTCATTTATGGGTGCCTTTGTAGAGGGTGTGATGCCCTTTGTCCGCGATGCAACATTTTTCTAAGCCCAATTATTTCCATTACTTTATTAAAGTCAAAAATAGTTGGGTACTATAAGACATGGAAAGAAAAGAGTATCACAATGTCACTTGAAGCTAGAGGTACACAGAGTGCCATATGCATGGAAAGAAAGGGACATTGCATGCGTGTACACACCTCAACAAGCAGGACATCTATATAATGTGGATTTGATTTTGTGGGTCTTATTCTTTTGAGAGATAATGCTTCATTGTTTCTCAAGAGATCTTGGGCGAGCATCTAGAAGATTTATGATTGGATTTTATCTTTTTCCAGCTACTTCCCCCTTTGGGCCTTCAACCCCTTCTTCCAATGAAATGAGGTACAATCCCTTCTTGGGTCAGTGCACCCAAAAATCCCAAAAGATGAGGAGACGAAAGGGAAGTAGTATGGAAAGTGACAAGTATGATCGGGATTGGATGATTACTCTTCAAGGAACCTCCAGTAACACCCCATCCCCAAGAGTGAACAACTTACTAGGATGAAATGACACCCACCAAGGTTAAATAAGGCAAAGAGTATAATTTCCAAGCAAATGTTCTGTAATAAAGAAAGAATTCTTTGCAACATGTTCAAATGCTTCAATTATTAGGGTGACACTTACCATGATACCAGACTTATGACCTCATTAAGCAAGACTTGTTGTCCTCTAGGCCAGGTCGGTGTGATGGATGTTGTTCTGTTGCTGGTGACGTATGATGGAGCATCCATGAATAGGATGGGCCATGTAGGGCTATGCTAGTCAGTCTAGCTCTCGACACTCCATGTGGGCCTCGAGACATGATCTCCATAGTTACCCCTAGTATATATGGGGGTAACAGTACTCAAGAAAGAAGGTACTTAGCGCATGTGTCCATACTTTTGTGTCCTCAATAAACTCACCATCAAAGACAAGTTTCCCATTCCTGTCATTGGTGATCTCTTAGATGAACTTAGCGTTACTCGATACTTTACTAAACTTGATCTTCATTCTGGCTATTACTAAATACGTATGAAAGATGAAGACGTTCCCAAGACTACCTTTATAACTCATGAGGGTCACTATGAGTTCTTGGTCATGCCCTTTGGCCTGTGTAATGCTCTCTCTACCTTCCAAAGTCTCATGAATCATGTATTCCATCCTTTTCTCCGTCATTTTGTTTTAGTTTTCTTTGATGATATTCTCATCTATAGTAAAACTTGGACGTCCCATTTCGCCCATGTGGATCAAGTTCTTCATCTATTCTCTCAGCATCAACTTTTCCTCAAACAATCTAAATGTGTCTTTAGAGCCTCAAAAGTGGAGTACCTGGGTCATATTGTTGGCAAGGATGGTGTAAGGGTGGATCCTAAGTAAATTGAAGCTATGGAGGATTTGCCTCGCTCTAAAACTCTTAAGAGATTACGTGGATTTCTAGATTTAATAGGTTATTATTGCAAGTTTGTTAAGAATTAAGAAAAAAATTGCAGTACCTCTCATTGCTCTCCTTAAAAGGAATGCCTTCACTTGGCCTCCAACAATTGATCAATCCTTGCATGCCTTGAAAGAGGCTATGTGCACAACATCGGTCATAGAACTTCTATACTTCACCAAGACTTTTGTCTTGGAATGTGATGCTTCAAGAAAATGGATTGGGGCAGTCCTCATGCAATATGGTCGACCATTGGCCTTCACCAGCAAACAACTTTCAAACAGACATTTGGGCCAATCATTCTATGAAAAGGAAATGTGGCTACTATGCATGTCGTGGATGTCTGACATCCTTATCGATTGGGGCAACACTTCCATATTAAAATTGATCACCAGAGCCTCAAGTATGTTATGGAACAAAGAATTTCATCCCCATAGCAACAAAAATGGGTAACCAAGCTATTTGGTTATGATTATGAAATCGTTTACAAGAAGGGGGAAAAAAAGTGGTCATCGGCACTCTTTCCCAAAAATATGAAGAAGAAGGGTTCGTATTTTCCCTCTCCTTCGTTGTACCAGATTGGCTCCAAGCTACTCGCCAGGAATGGTTGTAAGATCCCAAAATCTCTCACCTAATCCAATAGTTGCAAGAAAATTATCCAGCTTCCACAGGGTACTCTTGGCACAACAATGAGCTTCACTACAAAGGTTGTCTATATTTACGCAAACAGTCACAACTTAAAACCATGGTGCTTTTTGAGCTTTATGCTTCACCCACAACTGGGCATTTAGGGTTTACCAAAACCTATGAAAGGGTCAAACATTATTTTTTTTTAATGGTATGAAATAGGATGTCCACACCTTTGTGGTTGAATGTGATGTCTGTCAATGCAACAAGGGAGAAATAGTCAAAGCACCAGGCACACTCCAACCCCTTCAAATTCCCCCTTCTATTTGGTGGGATATTTCTTTGGATTTCATTATGGGCCTACCTAAACATGGAAATAAGACAATCATTATGGTGGTAGTTGATTGTCTTTCCAAATATGCTCATTTTTGTGCTCTAAAACATCCCTTCAGCACATCCACAGTGGCTCAAGTTTTCATGGATAATATCTTCAAGCTTCATGGCATGTCACATTCTATTGTCTCTAACAAGGATCCCACGTTCACCAACATTTTTTTGCAATAATTTTTCAAGTTATAGAGCACCTAATTACATATCAGCACCTCTTATCATCCCCGGACTAATGGCCAAACTAAAATTGTCAACAAGTGTTTGGAAACATATTTATGGCGTTTTGCATCTGACCGACAACATCAGTGGGATCAATGGTTACCACTAGATAAATGGTGGTACAACACATCTTACCATACAACTACTTGCATGACTCATTTTGAAGCAGTATATGGAAAAAAGCCAGCATCGGTTCTCTCATACATACCAGGTGTCTTGAAGGTTCAGGAGGTTGACAAAAATCTTACAGTATGCGAGGCCTTTCTCCGTACCCTCAAAGAAAATTTGGTGATGGCTCAAAATCGCATGAAGCAACAAGCCAGTCAATCTCGTTCTGAACGACAATTTGTTGAAGGGGACCAAGTGTTTCTTCGTCTGAAACCTTATAAGCAGACTTCACTCAAAGATGAACATTGTCATAAGCTTGCTCCCAAATTTTATGGTCCTTATGCCATTCTCAACCATGTGGGGCTAGTCGACAACCAATTAGCTTTGCACAGTGATTCTAAGCTCCATTTTATTTTTCATGTCTCGTGCTTAAAGAAGGTGATTGGAACTAACAAACTCAAACATGTCTCCCTAAGTTGGATGAAGAAGGTTCCATTTGGTTACAGCCTCAAGCAGTCTTAAACCAGCATGAGCGTCATGTCCATCAACGCACCATCCAGGAATTGTTAGTGCAGCGGAAAGATACAACTCCAAAAGATGCCACCTAGGAGCTCGCTACCATTCTGCAACGATTTCCTCATCTCAAGCCTTGAGGACAAGGTTGTTTTTCAAGGAGGAGGGCATGTTAGAATAATATATTTTCCATGTAATAAAGGTTGACATTAGTTTATAAGGCATATTTAATAAATGTGAACAAGTCAATGTAAGAACACCTAATAGAAGCTTTTGCTTCTAGAAAGATCTTCTGCTAGAAGGTTCTTTAGAAGATAGAATTAGTATAAATAAGAGTAGGAGGCATGAGAAGTATTTGTCTTGAGAATTATTGTAATAGATCCCTGCTTTGCTAGAGGTTTCCCCCTCGAAGAGGCAAGTGAACAATGATTTCTTGAATAAAGGTATCATTTTTGGTGTTGCTCTTCTCAATATTCTATTGTTCCATTGATATCTATGGAATATTCATGTTTTTGCATAGTAGATTACATCTGGTACCTTACAATTACACATCATCGTTATCCTATCTACATATTGTAATAAATGTGTTATGTTGGTTAATGTTATGAGTTCAAAGTTGATACATGATCACCATGTCTATCAAAGTTTTGGTTGCATAGTTAAAAAAAATTGGGTCTTACGACTCGAATAACCATTAGAAATAACACCTTGTAAGGAATTATATGGTTCTTACCCATATACTAATCCCATTGGTTATATGGTGTTAAAGACTTTGGGTTATGATTCGAATCACATAATAATTCACATTGCAAAACATTTGATACATGATGTAGATATAAGACATGTCTATTATACTTGTTGGTATTGGGTTGCAAACCACATACTACATATCACTGCAAAGTTTAATATATATATTGCATGTGGTATAAGTTTGTGGTATGGATTGATTTGGAGTTAATAGTAGCGGGCTAGAGGCATATTTGATTTGATATGATAGTTTTAGCATCGTTGAATTGGCATATTATACATCGTTTGATGAATTTGCTACGTTGTGAGTTGGCCATGCATTCAAAGCGATGAGATGTGGGTAATTGCACTCCATTGCTATAACATTGCCTTGGATTATGGTCGTTTATGTTGTTGGAAGTGAGAGAAACAAGCTTCGATCTCTCTTTGTGTAAACCCTCACAGCTGGCAGTTTGGTGACAAACTTGGTTATTCGTCATTGGTATAAAGGCTCTTTGTTGCAAAAGTATGAAATTTCAGTTGGTTTACATCTTCTACAACAAAGTTTGCCCTTGAATGATTAATGTTGGTTATGGTTTGACACCTCTGTGTGCATGAATTTTTTCTCTCCCCTTATTTATCGTTCCATGAGAAAGAAAATGAAAAAGATGTTTCCTTGCAGAAGATTAATAACACTCTTGTTTGCTTCTTCCATTCTTGCATTTTCCATTTCGATTTACAATGAAAAGAGAAGTTTCTTGATAGTTCTTGTTTACCTACGACTGATATTTGAACTTGAGGTTTATGTATTTGTTTAGTTATTTGGATGAAGCTGGGAGATATCCATCTAGTTAAGGGGTTTTGGTGTTGATTGGATTTGTGTTTGAATCTTGTTGCAAAGACAATTTTGTATTTTTGTAATGGGTCAAACCCAAAACGTTATATTTGCACCTGGAACTGTACAGGACTTCAATTTTTTAGTCTGCATTCATGATTTTTATTTTCTATGAAATACCAAGTATAAAATTGGACCACTCATTAACAAAATGTCACTCGCACTAGGTCGTTTATTTGATTCATTAAGCATGATTATCTTTTTCAACGATCATATTCGATGATTGGTTTAGGGAGTTGTAGATTTTGCATATAGCCATTCATTTTGATGCTCCACCTCGCTCTTGTATTCATTGGGCTTTTGAAAAGTGTCAAGTTTTGAAACCCCAACCTGATATTGAACTCCAGGTTGAAACTATTGGAACCACTCGAGTTTTTTTATTATTATTATATGATTGCTAGCAATTATGGCATATAGTTGCAAGTTCTTTTGAAAATGTTTGTTGATTTCACTTCAGCCTTGAACTTACCTAGCGAAACTGTAGTTTTCGAACTCTGCTTTATATGGTTATGAGTTTCAATCCATGGTTTTTCAAGCTTATGTACATATGATGTAATACAGTCGAGCTTAGGTTATTCTTTTGGTTATTCACAGTCTGTTGAGGTTTTGATCAATGTGTCTTCTTCTGGGTAAAACAGTGATGTGGTTGAACCTTCTTTGATTGTCATAACCATTGATATCATTCACATTTGATATTTATGAATGGTTGTTCTAAGGATATTGTGAAATTATGAGTAAAGAATGATGAGATAAATGTTATAATGGTATTG
>JZKD02S0282102.1:120459-136926 GCA_000966675.3 Picea glauca | reverse complement strand
TGATACACATTGTGTTACATTGTTTACAATACAATATACATATAGGAGCTAGCGGCATCCAAAACCCTAACCCAATGACCTGGATTAGTCCAAAACCCTAATTCCTTAACCGAAATAGAAAACCATCGGCAAAAAACCATGTGTCGAAAACCACCTAATATCATGTGGTCCCGGAAATATGTCGTCATGGAAATATGTCGGCCCGGCGATAATATGTCGGCCCGAAACCGGCGAAAATATGTCGGCCCAAAAAATTCTCGTGCAAAGAATATAACACATACCCAACATATTCTTTATGGCTTTTTAAGACTTGTTGTTGAAGCCCTAGACACACATGATTGTGATAATTGAACTTACATATGAATATGATTAAGGAAACATGTATGTGGTTGTTAGTTTGCATTTGGTGGGAAAATGAAGAAAAATATAAGGATGATTGCATAAACTCATTTTAACCCTCCATTTATCTCACTTTACACAAATTATTCCCTTCAGTCCTTTCCATTATTTCATGTTCTCATATGCGCCATGTCTATGTAATTAAGATAAAATATATGAGATAAGAAATGGAATAGTTTGGATATATGATCAAAGGAAAGCTTTTGTTATGACAATTATGAAATGCAAATTGTATACTTCTCTGGAATGGTTGGACAATTTTGACTGATGGTTTAGTTCATCAAATGAAGTCATATTTTTATTATATAGTCTCCCTCATCAATCTCACTTTTCCTAAGTTATTCCCTAAAACTCCCTATCATTAAATTCCTTTCTCCATTACAATCCTATATATATAATAAAATATGCATAAGAAAGAAAATTGTTTGATATGTCAGCATGGTAAAAAGAACAGAGCAAATGATAAGAAAGGATATGTGGATTGGTAGAAACTTCTATAGTTTGAAATAAAACATGGGCAATCTATTTTTAGAAGTTATAATCATCAAGTATAGTTTGCATATTTTGATGTTGTCTATGGATGTGATTGTTGGATTATATAACCTTGTCCCTAATGCATTTTCCCCTCTTCATATCCATTTGTGTTCCATGGTAGTGTTGTGTCAAAGTCAGTTTAATCATTTAGACAAATTGTATTAGGTGTCTATCTTATTATTGATTTTTACTTGTGCTAATTGGAATGCCATGGTTTTAGATGAGCTTATTCAATAGAGGAGGAAATGGAGGAAATAGGGGAAGTAGAAGCTGAGGGCCTAATACCTTTTAGTAGTTCAGGGGTCACAAAAAACTAAGGTTTTCCATTCATTTTGATGCAGACTCTGATGATTTTTAGAAATTGATCCAAACATGCCACTTGAAACTTGATTGTCGGCAAGCCTTGCCACGACCTAATACAACCCAGAACACTATCTTGCACCCTCACCTTGGTATAGTGAACATTCCTCAGTCTCCTGTGCAACCTAATATTGATTGATGGGGAAATTTATCGGCCAATCCTTCTTCTATCCTTCTTCTGGAGCCAATCAACGTCCTATTCCTCCCCCTCCACATCATGTTCATATTGTTGTTACTAATGCATCAATTCCTTTACCTCTAGTTCATCTAGTGATACTTGTCCACATAGGTGTTACACATGATTCCATGTCTCCTCCTCCTCCACCAAAGGATCATAAGACCACACCACATTGCTCCCATATTGACAAAGGCAAACAACCTACTACTTCAACCAACATCGCAAAATCCTCCTCCTCTGCTCATTCATAAATCAAATCAGTAGGCGGTGAGAAAATAATTCTACATGAAGAGCATCCTAAGATTGCATAGTTGGAAGAGAAAAAGTCCCAATATGAGGACTTTATTAAAGAAATAGATGAGTTTTTCAAGAAAAAGTTTCCTAAATTATTTTAATTATATTTTGACATATTTTGACTATGACACTTTTTTAGGACAGATGACATAACCATGGTATTTTATTTTGAGACTTTTTAAATATCATGTTATTTTATGGGAGTCATGAGTGTTTTTATGCCATGGTATTTGAGATGCTTATTTTGGGCATGTTATGTGATGTTGATATATATTTTTATTTGATTGTTCTTATGTTGGAGCAACAATGAAAAGTTATTTTGATTATTGAATTAGAAATGCATTATAGAAGGGGACCCTACCTATTTAGTTATCATTTAATTATTATTATCCTTATCAATAAATTTTTTGTCCTATTACTTAACTAAAGTTAATTAACTTTAATAACTAAAAGTAGTTCAACTACTTGAGGAACTACCTTTTAGAATAAAAGGAAGAACCAAAGGACAAAGGAGGCATGAGAAATTTGAGAGAAACACTTCTAATAAGGTTTGCTCTTGTTTCATATTGAGATTTCTGAATTTCATCTTTCCATTTTTTGAGTTTCTTAAAAATGCTTAATCCTCTTGTTGATAGCAAGATCTTTCTAAGGGTGGCAAAGAAGAAAGGACTAGGAAGCATTGATATTTGACATGCTTCAGAAGGTCATTCAATTCTCTAGATAGTCTATGTAGTTTTATTAGAATTTCTTAATTAAGTTTCAACTCTGATTAACATTATTTTACAGAGTCAAGACTTGGTGGGCTTGTGACTTGCTTGATCCAGTGTATACAGTCTTGATCTTTTTCTTTCAAACACCAATTGTCTATGTATGATGTTGAATTCCATCTTAGACTTCTTAGTATGATCTTGGTCCTCACCCTCGCAAGGGTTTCAAAAAAGGCATTCTTGTTGTAACTCAGAAAGCATTTTTTCAATAAGATATAGTTTTTGTCAATTGAGACTTGTGTATTTCTGATTTTAAGATTGTAATATTTTTTTACTTCATTCATTTTTATTCAGTAAATATTTACTTAAAAAAAATTTCACATTTTCTTTTAATGTTGAAACACACAACTTTAAAATAGCATCAAGTCCAAGAACATATTTATTGAGGGTTGATTGATATTTTTACAAGGCTATAAACCATGGGTGACATTCCCGCCTATCTTACCTTAGGCTAGTAAGATTCAAAAATTCTTGAGTGAGGACTTTTCATTCCTCTCATCAACATCTCTCACCCAACACAAGGTAGTCTCAAGCATAGGTATTGGAGATTGCGATGCCCATGGAAGTTACCCTTGGAGAAGGACAAACATTGGTGGGTTTGGTGCAGGTGCAGTCGCAACTAGCGAACTTGATGATGTAGTTGCAAGATATGGCCAAGGCAAAAGTTGTCCATGAGCATGTATGGTGCAGAACGTGCAAATCAAAGGGGCATCGTAGCGATGAATTTCCTACAATGGGTAATTACATGGCAACTGGTGCACCAAATCTATCCCCAGCCGGACCATAGGCAGAGTGGTGCGAAATTTGCAGATAGTGGGGCCATAACCCCCTACGCTATCCAAACTTGCATAAATATCAAAAGATGCATCATACTTCATTCTATGAATTTTGTAAGTCCATGGGACATGATGTGAACCACTGTCAATGACTCTAGCTGATGCAAAACCATACCCACGTTGTATTTTGGGTTCAAGAGGAACATAAGGGTGGTGACCTTGGTGGTGTTGAGATATGTGGATTTCAAGGAGCTCCTAGAGGAAGATATGGACGAGGTCGAGGATAAGGATATAGATGAGGGGGAGGTATATCCCCCACTTGTTTTAGATGTGGTGAGATAGGCCATGTGTTAAGATTATGTATCAAACCACATGCCCTCTGTGGGTATTGCTACAAACCCAATCATGTTATGGAATATTGACTCAACTTATTGAATAAGTGGGAAGAAAAGAAGACACATTGCAACATCGTAACTGTAGAGCCAAGAAGGAATAAGAAAAATGATGATGAGGTTAATGTACGAGTGATAACCTGAGGCGAACCGAAGATGGGAATGGAATTTGAGCATGGTGAGAGCTCGGGTCAAAGGCTGAAGGGGAAGATAAGAAAGGCGATGCAACTCCCTCCTCAGTTTGATGTTGCTCAGCAGAAGCAGTTTCTACATGATGCATAGAGGGCCATAAAGGAAGAGAGGGCACTAGAAGAGCTACAACGTGCGACATACAGGTCACTTGAGGAGGCTCAGATCCACGAAGATATACAATGAGCGACACAAAGGTCGTTGGAAGAGGCATGTGCCCATGAAGAATAACAATGCACTAGACAAAGGTCATTGGAGGAAGCTCAGGTGCACGAAGAAATATATCGCATGATGCAAAGGTCACTGGAAGAAGCACGTCGAAATGAGGAGTTGTGATGCACTAAACAGAGGGCGATAGAGAAACATGTACAAGAAGAGTTGAAGCGCATGACGTGAGAAGAAGCATTGTGCGAGTTGAGGTGCAAGACAGAAACTGAAGTTCAATTAAGTAACTTATTCCGCTACTGTTTAAAATTGCTAAGTGATCATGATGTTGCACGAAAATTGACGCAAATGTTAGCTACTTACATGGGGGGAGAATTGTTAGATTGAGCTATATCATCCCCCCTACCAGAAAGGGATATGTGCCATGTTAGTAAGTAGAAGCGCACATGAAGAGATTTCAAGATGATAGCTAAACTTGGTAGTTATGAGATGGATGGGGTCATGTTGGATCTGGGTTCCGATGTGAACATCCTACCAAAGAATTCATGGAAGTTGATGGGTAAATCGAATTTGGTCTGGTCACCCATTCAACTGTAGTTGGCAAATCAATGCAAAATCTATCCCATAGGTCAATTGCAGTAAGTTGAAGTGAACATTGAAGGAGTGAAGATGAAGGATGATTTTGAAGTCATGGAGATTATGAGCGACTCTAATCTCTACCCTGGCCTACTTGGCATCGATCGGGCCTTCGACAACAATGCCATGTTGAATCTGAAGAAGTGGAAAATGTCATTTGAAACCGACACCATATGCGTGATCGTACCTTTGGATCCCAGTGAAGGGGACATGTACAATGAGCCAGTAGACGAGGATGCACTAAGCTCTATTATTGAAAATATCTACAAGATCAAAAGGCACAAGGAAGATTATGTCAATCCCACAGTTTATGGGGATTTGAGTCAAAGGGGCGTGAAGTCATATGATATGGATTCAAATAATGTTATGGAAAGGTGGCAGAACAAAACTTATGAAGTTTTGACATGGCGATGTGTGTGCATTACCACCAAAAAGCATGGAGAAGAGTTTGGATCCTATCGGTTTGATGGGTCGAATATGGTGGATGCGTTTATTTCCTGAATTCAGCACATTCCTAAACACCACCGGGTATGCACCCTTGATATAATGCTTATCAAAATACATGCACAATGGTGGCCTACGCATGGGGAACCTCTCCATGAATGGGTAGTTGTAGAAGATTCGACGAGGGAAATATTTAGACTGGATGTTGATATCCATTGATACACATGTTCTTGCAAAATATGATGGATAACTAAGAAACAATGTGGAGCACGCAGTCGGTATTTGAAGGACCAGCATGCTACTAACGAAGCACTTTGTACCCCCAGTTCCTTGGTTCTCTACTAGGCAAGTCAGAGAGCCGCATGCATGAAGGATGGAGATGACTACTTCATCTATTGTAACATAAGAAACATCCACTCGTTCGATCTTCCTCAACCCCATTGAGCAAATAGACAAGTTGCACATGTGTATGGAAGTTGTGGGTAGTCAATGGATGCCACCTGATCCAAATGAGACAAGTGTAGTTCCTCAATGGAGACATTTGATCGACTGGTCACGTGTGAGGAAGCGTTGCGACCCATCAGGGGTTACTATGGTCGTTTAATCAAAGGTGAACTAATGCGGGGTGCACAGGAAACATGCACAATGCCCTCAAATTATAATCCTTGTGCATGTACGAAGTCGTTTATGTCATCATTATTCTGATAGATTCGACCACAGAAAAAGATTTGTGATAATAACGGTAGAGATGACGTGTAGTTACATCACGTCAAATTCATCCAATTTTGGGAAAATAGGATCATTAATGTCACTAACAGGAGGACACATTGCCCCATTTAGAATAAAGAAGAAATTAATTCTAGTGGTTGGCGGAAACCTCAGCATTAAAAGCTATATTGACTAATCGACGTTTGATCCAGGAGGATTTTGTGACCGAAAAATTGATGTTCTTAAATGTTGATGAAAATGACTCCATTGCAAAGAGCTCAACGAGAGATTTCCAACGCAACTTGAATGGGCTCAAAAATTCGTATGAGAAAGTTATGGCATTATGAAGTTTTGGTCAAACAAGAAAATATGTAGACAAGGATGACACATGGCATCACCAGGATGTGACACATGGCATTGTATGGATGCTAACATGGATTGTACTGATACTATCGTGGCACTGTACTGATGATTAAGGAACACTGCACTAATGGTGACGTGACAATACGACAAGCTAGCGTGGCAGGTTGATGTGGCACTGACGTGGTAGGTGATTATGTGTTGACTGGGCAGGTGATTGTGCATCCAAGTGGTTGAATCAGAAGGTGACATGTGGCCCAATCAAAGCATGCCACATGGCACCCTCCAATCAAACTAAAAGGGTCTAGTAACTCCAATTTTGAGGCCGAAGGGAATCAAATAGCTAACCTCCTCGCAATAAATCCAATGACTTACCAACTTACCATGGTTTAAAGCATTTGACATCATTAATAAAGAAATCACCCATTGGAAGCGCACCCAGAGACGTAGCCCAAGAAGGGCGAACTTCGTTAAAAAACTCGTCTTTATCTCTTCTCTTTTATTTCTGCTATTCTTCTCTTTAATTCCGCAATTCTTAAATGTTCACTAAGTGATTTTTGAGTAATGAGTAAAATCAGTTCACTTTTATAACTTGCAATTAAGTCGTAATTTTTGGATCAAGTTCGGTTTTAGAGCAGGTTTGACAGGATTTGCAAGTAGTGGATGTTAACCAGGCTCAATATTAAGCGTGGTGAAGGATCGTTGGAAGAAGTTAATATGGAAATTCGATGCATATTTCGAAGACGGTAAATTGTGTCACCAAGAGAGCATCCTTTTGGATATGAAGAGGCTTTCTTTGAATTATTTATGACAATGAAGTCCATGGTGGAAGAACCGTACAAGGACTGAAAGAAGGACAAGGAAGGTGGTCCATCTACAAAAGTTGAAGGAAGTGGTGGTGACGCTCCTGAAATTCCTTCGTCCTCTTCATCTTTTTCCTCTTCTTCTAGTTCGAGTGGAAGCTCTTCTTTGAAGAAACATTATAAAAGAACTCCTTCTGATATGCCTTTATTAAAACTTGATGTTAAGTTTGATTTTCCCATGTATGACGGTGAACTTAATGCGGAAAAGTTGGATAACTAGATCAAGCAACTTGAAGTTTATTGCAGGATCTAGAAGACCATTGATGACAACGCAAAGATTCAACTAGCCTCTCTTTGACTAGTAGGCACAAATTTTATTTGGTGGGAGGGAAAAACTCAAGAAGACCTCATTAAGCATGGTAAAAATATTTCTTCTTGGAATGAGTTTATTGGTGCATTAAAGAAACAATTTTATCCATTAGGCTACATGCAAAAGGCAATGATGGATTGAAAAACATTAAGGCAAAGTAAAGAGCAAAGTGTATATGAGTATACTTAGGAGTTTAGGAAGAGAGCATTGATATTAGGCATTCCTTTGTATACACAAGAAACTTTGTTAAAGTATATAGGTGGATTACATGATTATTTGAAACATACAATACTTATGTTTAATCTAACTAACCTTGATGAAGTTAGTGTACAAGCGACTCATCTTAAGTCAGGTAAAAGGAATTACCATGACAGTTTCTCGATGAAATTCATTTAGCCAAAAGAAGGCAAGAACAAAGGGAAGGAGAAACTCAAGCAGAGTAATACAATGAAGAAGGATGACAAGAGATCGTCTTGATCTCATTGTAAGAAGAAAGGACATGTTGAGGATCATTGTTGGGAATTGCATCCAGAATTGAAGCCAAATTGGGCTCGGCATCAAAAAGGTAAAAAGAAGACCACAACCATAGTTCAGGATATTGGATCAGATTTCGATGATGAAACTGAGGTCACAGTTATGGGCATCAAAGGTATATTTTATGTTGCTAGTTTTACTTCATGTGCTTCTTCTTCAGAGGCTAATGTAACCCATGATGAAAGGAAAAGAAATGAATTGTTTCATATACGATTCATCTCAAAATACACTAAGATAGATACACTTGTTGATAATGGATTGCAAGTAAATCTTATTTCAGGGCAAGTTGTTAAGAATTCAGGATGGGAAACTAAGCCTCATCCGAGACCATATCCTTTGGGTTGGGTTTGTGATAATGATAAGTTAAAGGTAACTAAGCAATGCAAGTTAAGATTTGCAATAATATCCATTTTCATTGATGAGGTAGAGTTATATGTGGTTCCACTTGACATTTGCGGGCTTGTTTTGGGAAGTCCATATTTACATGACAAGAAGACCATTTTCTATGGGGAACATAACATGTATCATTTCTTCAAGGATGGGATTAAGTTCATTGAATTAAGACTAATTTGTCAGTTGTCGGTACTGGACAAATTAAAACTCTAATTAATGCAAGCAAGAACTTGTCACTCATGTTTGTAACAATTAAGGAAGAATGTGATCCTAGAAATGAAGTAATTAAATTCAATACTAACAATAACGGAATATTTCAGGATTCACATGAAGTGCAAAATGCAATGATGTTGCATGAAAGTGTCAAGGATCCAGGTTTATTGTCTATGGTTAAAAGTAAAGCAGATCCTTTGGTTAATGTTATTTCAGTAAAGAAGGATAAATGTGTTGTTGATTCATTCTCTTTCGCATTTTTATATTCAGTTTTGTTGCTCGATTTTCTAATAGTCAGTGAAGTATGGCTGGAAGTTGCAATAATGAATATTAATGTTTGTGAAATGGGGGAATGATTAATTTGATCAACAATGTTGTTTCAGTTTTAATATTTGTTGTGACGAGTTAGATGATCATTGTCCGAGTAGGGTAGATGGATGATATTGGACATCCGAGGTAACAATACCCTCACTTTATTTATGAATGAACCAGACTTGTGTGGTCCAAAAGCTTCTCAGTGGGGAGGAATGATCTGGGAGGATTTTGTGACTGAGAAATCGACGTTCTTAAATGTTGATGAAAAGGACTCCATTGTGAAGAGCTTGACGAGAGCTTTCCAATGCGACTTGAACGGGCTCAAACAAACGTCGTATGAGAAAGTTATGGTGTTATGAAGTTTTGGTCAAGCGGTCTAACAAACTAGACAAGGATGACTCATGGCATCACTAGTACGTGACACATGGCATTGTACAGATGCTTACATGGAATGTATTGATGGTGATGTGGCACTGTACTGATGATGAAGGGGTATTGTACAGATGGTGATGTGGCAGTACAATAGACTGATGTGGCATGTTGACATGGTGTTGACGTGGCAGGTGACTGTATGTTGACTGGGAAGGTGATTGTGCATCCAAGTGGCTGAATCAAAAGGTGACACATGGCCCAATCAAAGTGTGCCATGTGGAACCTTTCAATCAGACTAAAAGGGTCTAGAAACTTTGATTTTAAGGCCGAAGGGAATCAAACAACTGACCTCCTCGCAACAAATCCAACAGCTTACCAACTTACCATGAGATATCTGTTGAAAGGATTGCAGATGGAATGTCATTTAAAGTTACATATGTTGTATCATTACACCAAAAGTGGGGTCTGCAGGGCTTGACCCTGTGACCTTCGTCTGAGTATCTGTCATATGATCCAACAGTTAACCAACTATGCGACGAGTTTTTGTTGGTATGGCATTCAATTTGTTATAATTAAAGTTTGGTTACGCCAACAGTCCCAAATGGGTAGGCCATGGGTTTGACTCCATGCCTACYGTATAACRACCCACAAATATAACTATTGTGCTAAGGTTTTTCAAATGACCATATATTACATGGGTATTAACCATATATTTGATCTCTCGTAAAAGTGGAYCRGATAAGACTTGAGCCATCRACCCTTTGGTATATAACCAAAGGCATTTTACCATTGCATTACATGGTTCATTTTGTAAAGGATTGCTATTGTATTGYTTTTATACGCAGAGGTATTTCCTGCATAGAAAACTTTGGAGAAGTGGGTTTTCGGCCTAGTTTTTAGTAGMCCAAGTGTGGGAGATATCTTGCCTTTTGAGCCATAGCCTTATRGCAAATTGGAGACAACATTGTATGCAGGTTGGGAGCCATATTTTGATGTATTAAAGCATTTGAKATCATTAATAAAGTGGTCACTCATTGGAAGCARACTCAAAKACATAGCCTAGGACGGGTGAACTCCATTAACAACCTCGTCTTTGTCTCTTCTTTTATATTTCTRCTATTCTTCTCTTTAATTCYGCAATTCTTAAATGGTCACTAAGTGCTTTTTTAGTATTGAGTAAAATAAGTTCACTTCTATAAYTTGCAATTAAGTCACATTTTCAGATCAACGTCCAACTCAATGACTCAGACAGTTCATATGGAAAATGGTACCAACCAATTCGCGAAAGGGACCAGGCAGTAATGAGATAATTGATAAATGGCAAGTACCATAATAATTTCCATATATTAGAATTGAGTGGACCACTTAGACTCATTATTTCTTCCCCAACTTCTGAGAAGCATTATGTCATTCCTATCTTTGCTAGTTATTGGACACTTCAAGTGCAAAACCTAGTTCGATATCTCGCAGCCAAATATGTCCCTACTATTGAAATCCTAGTTAGTTATGGGCTACCCTATTCTCAGGAAATAGTCACCCCACCTGGTATAGCGTCCTCAAGTAAACCCCATGCACGAACAAAGTCTAAGGCCATGAAGGAACAGTCGATTCTAGATCTCGTGTTGCCTTGCGACATACTATTATACCACAAATTGCCACATCAATTACATTTGTGAGATGGCTTGGCCCTTTTCCCTAGCTTGCAAACTTGAAACCCATCCTCCTTCATCAAATTCATATAAAAAACAATATTTTTGTTTCCATCTGCTGGTCACTAATGTCCAAACTACGGATATTTGCGCCTTGCTAGTTTACAACCTGTAGATTCCCTCAAAAAATATGAAAATATAAAATATTCCACATTTTAAGGTGGGTCTTTCGGTTGGGCTCGTTCCCAAACTCCCCTTGGCCCGTAAACAACAGAATCCAACCGCCTCAACCCCTTGAGTATGGTTTAAAGTCACCTTTGAGGGTATGAATGAGACGGACAACCTAGGCTCAATATTATGCTGATGAATTTGCAAGCTTCCAAATTTTCCTTGATCCTGTGAGTAACATCCCCCTGATCTGGAACTTGTTTTCCAGTACTCCTTCTTCTCTCTTATATGACCATAGGGTGTGTTCCTATCCCTTTTGGGTCATCCGAAGAAGGGCCATCTTGCCGAGTTGATGCTTGAAGGACCAATGGAGGAACCTAAGCGGTTGACTTCGAGGCAGTGTCAGCAGTTAGAGTCGGGTTGTAACTACCTACTTATATTGTTTTCAATAAAAGACTTCTCTTTCCCTCCATTCATGTGTAAATTGATTTCAATCTGTTGATATATGTTAGTTTTCTTCATATACCTGAATATTTGCACATTATATGTATGATTTGAATTCACAACTACCTTGTTGCAACATAGACTAGGTCTCCTTTTTGCAGGTTGATACCAGTGGAGATCAGGAGCAAAATCAAAGGTGGAAAGCGAGGATTGACATCAGACATAGGATACAGGGTGTGAAGTATCTCCTTCTCTCTTTCTATCATCAAATTAGTTATTTTCTTATAGCATTTTTATGTGTGAGGGTAGGTTATGTCTTTTACATATGGTCTCGCTCTGTTGTGACATGACCCAAGGTCACCGAGGAAAAATCCCGTAATAGAATTGACGACCATACTGGGGATCTCTTCTCCTAGTTTTGGTCGATCCTAGGGTTTCTTGTGTTGTCTTTGATTTCTATAAATTTTCTTATTTTTGGGGCCATCCTTTCAAGGCATTTGTCATCTAGAAACTTTTTCTAAGATTATGGGAGCCTCCTTCTCGATTGGCTTTTTTATTTCTAAGTTTTACTGGTCCATCCGTGCTTTGTCCCTTTATGAGTCGATGATATTCGTGCTTTAACTTTGTATGACCCATAGATGCCCGCAAGTCCTAGTGTCCATAGTCATGGATCTGTGTAAGAGCTTGATTTTTTAAGCCTTTCTCTTAATTTTGGAGGATCTGGTTTGGTTCTTCAGTATAGTTTGAGCTTGTTGGGTTTGCTTTTGCCTTTGATTGTTTTGTTAAGTCTCTGAAAAATTTCAATTCATCCAAAAAGATATTGCTTTTGACTAGGTTAGTCTTTTGATTATAAGGTTCTTTAGGTTGATCGAAAGGTCAGTCGTGGGTAGTTGGTTTGAGTTTCTAGTTTGATTGTTGTGTTTTAGTGATTCTTGATTGTTCGCTTTCTTTCTTTTAACCTTTTTTCCATGTGTTCATAAAAGAAAAAGAAAAATCGCATGTCATTTGCATTTCATGTCCTTTAGTAACAGAAAAGATAAAACAACTTGATTGTTAATGATCCTTTCTCTTGATCCCTTGCCTTTGAACTTTTCAAGAAAATAATCTTGCTTACTAGCACTCGGGTCTTTAGGCAATAATAGTTGTTAGTTTTGATTATAGTAGCCTTCTATAAAAGAAAATAAACCTTGTTTGCAAAGTTCTTGCATTTTGTTTTGCATCGCCTTCAAAAAAGTATTTTAGGTTGCTTGCAAAGTGATTCAAAATCTTGCATACAAGAAACGTATATTGCTTTCATTTTCAAAAGTATAAAAGAAAAGAGTTTGTTTTTATCTTAAGCATTGTTAGTACTTTTAATTTTCAATGAGGAAACCACATTTTGCCTTGTGTTATTGAAGTGTTTTTCTTTGGGTTTGTCAAAACATCATCTAAGTTTCATCCATAACCCTTATGAGTAAGTAACAACCAATAAAACGAATACTAAATAAAATTTATTAAACATTTTTCGTTCCAATAGAATACACAAACAAGTGTAGGCTATGGCATTGGTCTAGGTTGGAGAGTAATTTTTTCCAAGGCCACAAAACAAACTTAGGAGCCTGAGTTAGGGAGCACGAAATCCAGTTGTCCTATAGGTGTGGCTAGGAAACTCCTCTCACATAGGAGCTAAACACGAGGTCGCATAAAGGAGAGTCGAGGAGATACCTCTCTGAAGCTTAAATGAGCATAGTTGAAAGATCGTATACTAGGGGTTTTGTTAGTACCCATACCGCCATGAGAGGCGGTGCTTTAGAGGCTTCGAGCTTTGTTACCTTGCCCATACGTTTGATCCCAATTGTTGAATGTTCCCCTGGATGCTGATTGCGAGTTGGTAACCATATTTTATCTTCCTAGGGATCTCAAAGGTGACTACGGGGATTTGTCGTGGTACCTAGGGAAGATTTTGTATCACACTTTTTAGTATTGTTGGAGGGTGCCCCGCGAAGCATGGATATTTACACCAGATAAAGCTAGTCAGTGGAGGTCGAGATAATTGCTTCTCATTCCTTCATTTTTTGGTCCATGGGACTTAATAAACCCGTGCCTTCACTTTGAAGGTCCCTTCCTTACTTCGTCACTGTTGCAGTTTCATGACCTAATCCACCTGAGCCAAGATATTGGCAAAGTAGTTTGTGTTTGTTGTTACCTCTAGGATTTTCTTAGTGGTGTGCTTAGTGATTGCAGTTTTCTTTAAGAAGGAATGTGGATAGTCACCTAGAGATGGAAAATCAAAGTGGTTGGTCAACTGTCCCGTAGATCGAGGATAATTCAAGGTCTTCCACCAAAAGAAGAAGTTATAAATAATTATACCTTGCCTCTGCTAAGGCATCGTCTTGATCGATCTAGTGCTTTTGTACCGACTGGTCCTGTTGATATCTCAGCCACATAACCCTTAAAAATTAACGCTTCAGAACCCGAGGTTGTAACTGTTTAAGATCTCGAAGCCGATGAATTTTCCACGGCTTTCAACCCTCTGCTAACCGGAACTTTTCCACCACATGTGGTGCAAGTTCTGCCTCCTAGATCAGACTTCAATGATAGTAGCCCTCTTCACTGGGCCGATATAGATGACACTCCATAAGCATCTGGGTCGGGATTCCCTACAACTCCCACTCTGATAATAGTCACTAGCGGGATATTTCCCCTTAGTGCATCTAACGCAACAAGTAGTGTGGTTTATTCCACCATAGTCGCTCTGATCAACCACACTACTTCGTTGGTAGTTGGTTTTACTCTTTCATGAGTGCAGCCATGTCATTATCGTCGACAACAAACACTTTCTCATTTGGTATGTCATTGAAGGGCATGCTTAATGCATTTGCTAGCTCCCAGTCAATGTCCCAAGTTTCTAACATTGGTGTGGGGAGTTCTTCAATTCCCTACCAAGTGATCCCTTGGGGTGGACACCATATTCCTCAATTGTTCCCATCCATCGAGAGTGGGGCTTTCCCATCTTCTAGTCCTAACTCCTTTGGGGTATGGGGCGCTTCTACGAGTGCCATCCACTTGCACTCCATTCACATTATATGGTGGATTCAAGAGTAATCCTTTCACCACGTCTGAAGTGTCGGTAAGGGGCAACCCCTTCCAAGCCCAGCGAATTCCCATGCAATGGTCCTTCCCTTTGCAAGGGATGCCATCAGGGAGGGCTGAGAAGGGGAAATCTTGGATGCACAAGGACTAGTTCCTTTGCAAGCAGGGCCGACAAGGGGAAATCTTGGATGCACAAGGACTAGTTCCTTTGCAAGCAGGGCCGACAAGGGGAAATCTTGTATTTCCATCCATGAATCAAATAGGTGGAGGTTATCCTTCATTCAACCAAAGCTAATAAGGTTTTACCCAAAGATTTGGTCCATTGACAAACTCTTCCTAGCAACTTGGTGCCAATTACAATCCAAGACATTCTTTTCAAGTTGTTAATCAGACAATGATGCAGCCTAGGCTACCTTTTCTAGCAACTCTTCATTTGCTAGATTTGTCTAAGTTGATGAATGACCTAATTCGTCATGACCCGAGTTGGCTTGCGGTCCCCGCCAAACTACCTTCAAATATACCAAAATTCAAAGGAAAGAGTGGTGAAGACCCGCAAGATCATGTGACGACGTTTCACTTATGGTGCTCATCTAATTTGTTGAACGACGACTCAATCCGGTTATGTTTATTCCAACGCACCCTCACAAGGGGTGTTGCGAAATGGTTTGAAGAACTAGAGAGGTCAAAGTACACAACATTTGGTGATCTCACCATGGTTTTTCTCAACCACTTTCAACTCCATGTCTGGTATGATGTTGGTACAAAGCTTTTAGCCAACTTTAAATAAGATAAGGCTACGCACATTTCTGATCATATTCAAGAATGGAGTCAATGAAAGAGCTTGATTAAACCCATGGTTTCACCATAATTTCTCTTAGAATGGTTCCTTAAGTCATTGCTTCCTTATATTTCTAAGGATGTAGCCACTTCAAAGGTGTTTATAGAAGAGCATTCAATATTTAGAGTGCAACAATTGGAGTTGATTTACTCCTAGTCAGGTGTGCTCTACAAGATCATGTCCAACGCACCATGGTCAACTCTCGACTTATTAAAACTGAAGTTAGGACCACATGCCAATGCCATTGTCGGTTCCTCTCAAATTAAAGTCATGGATTTGGTCTCTAACCAGATGCAAAGGTTGTCTATATACAAATATGTGGTTGGTCCAGCCACTAGCTCAACCAACCTCACTACTAAGTCCTCGAATGTACACATTGTACAATCAAAGACTCAGAAGGGTCCTTAGCAGCCCAGAGAGAAAAAGAAAGTCAAGGGAAAGAGGGGTGGTGGGGGAAACGACAAAAAGGCTAATAAGAATGATGAGGGGGCAAAGAATGAAAAGAAGAAGGTGAAGTTCCCATGCAATCTTTTTGGGGATGACCACCTTACTCATCAATGCTCGAAGATGAAAGAAGCCCAACGCTTAATAAAGTTGCAACAACAACAACAACTTGTTGTATTGCAAAACTCGTTTCCCCAAGGACAAAATATGTAGGTTGGCTCTTCCACTTCCAATCTGCAAGGGGGCACTTCTAGTGCACCTCTGCTGGATGAATCTTTCTTGTTCATTAATATGGTTAATTCAATGAAGTTAAAAGAAGAGGAGGTAGACTTGTCGACCAGAACTCGTGATTATGGTAATACAGAGTCGACGACGAAAGGTAAATAAACTTCTGATTCTCAAGGGCCTCTCCACATAGAAAAAATTGAGAAGGAAACGATGTCGTGCATACCAAAGGGTGTGTACAAATGGGCGTCACATAACCCTAATGCTCAAGCTACACCAAATTGTTCCATTGTTGAGGATTTAGCTCAAACGCAGTGTGCGATATCTACTTTAGAGGTGCTTCAAAGTTGCCCCATGCAACACACCACATTGTTATCCGCGATCGAAGCGACTGATTCTTCCAGCCAGCTCACTATGAAGTTTAA
>JZKD02S0282102.1:79219-91493 GCA_000966675.3 Picea glauca | reverse complement strand
GAGAGGCAAGATGTCACTTCTAGAGGCATGACGTCACCTAGGGGGGTTAGGGTTTGGTGGTGTGGTTGATGCATTGGCACTTAGATGTTTTGAGGAGAAATGGGCTTTGACCATGAAGGAAGCAACTTGGATACTTGACATGTGGCTTTGGCAAGGCTAGCCACCCTCCTCCTACACCAACGACTTGCTCCAAATGCCAAAATGTCCCCTAAAGGGGTGATGTCCTACTAAAATTAGGGTTTTCTTATGTGCAAAAGTGAATTTTAGATGAATTGTTTAATATTACTTTGTTGAGGGGGCAAGATTAGTGTTGTTGACTCCTAGTCTTGTGGTTTACCCCTAATTATGTGGACAAGTCACCTTAGCGACATTTTGTATAAATAAGAGATCATAAGATCTCATTTTGACATAACTCCCTCTTGTGAGAAGAACTTGGTCTGAAATTTTCGCTCTCTTTCGCTAGTTCTCTCTCTTGTGCACTTGTTTATGGCTATTTCTTGGATTATTGGTTGATGGAAGTGACGCGGTAGCCTTGGAAGGCTATTCTCTTGCTATTGTGGTGGTTTGTCTTAGCTTTTTCCTTGAATTGGTAAGGTCTCTACATTGTTGCTATCATTTATTTTTTCAAGTCAAGCTTATTTGCTAGAGCTAGGTGGGAAGTATAAGGGCACACACCCCCACCTTAGTCTTCGTCACTTTATGATTACATGCTATTGGTTTAACAAGGGTTTGCTAAGAGAAGTATAAGGGCATACACCCTTTTAGTCTAACCCCTAGCTAGAGATATTTGCCTTGGGGAGTAAGAGGATTTACACCCTCAAGGTGGTAGTACCTCTAGCTCTTTCTTTGGTTGACTCCATTAACCCAATTGTTTGAAGGCACTAGTCATTTACTTGTTGCATTGGAGAAATAAATTGCTGCCTTGGTAAACATACAAATTTCGAGTTTTAAAGTTCTTTCTTTGGGAAAGTATTCCTTGAGCCTTTGGCTCCCTTGCGTCATTGAGGCATCCCCTTTCAATCGCAATATCTTGCTGTTGTAGTAAAACTAACCTACAGCCATTAGGGCTGCTCTAACCCTAGCCTACTAACCCTAATTATCTCCTAAACTAACCCTAGACTAGGCCTAAAAGTCTGCCCTAACCTTCTACTAACCTAGGCGCACTTATTGAGCTTACTAGGGGCTGATTTGATTGGATAAATTTTCTGCAATGAGTCTTGGTTTGCTACAGCCATAAGGCTGATAACTTGACCGCAGAAAACCTAATATACAATCACTTATAACTTGTGCTTTGACCATCAAAATTTGCTAAAAGTCTGCTAACATATTCTACTTGGTTTAAAGCATTTCTTGGGTGGTTTCTTTACTGATTTCAGTGGCTGATTTTACTGTTGTCGTAACAAGTTTTCTACAGCCATAAGGCTGATAATATCTCTACAGTAAGCTTTTGTTTCAGCCTTGCTATTTGTGCTAAAGTTGTTGCTTAATCATTGGTGAGTTGAGTTAGCTTCCACTAGCTTTATCTCTTGTTTATTTATCACATACTTAGGACTTATTTTGCAACCCTTGTTATCTTTATTGAGCTGATATTTTTCATTTATTGTTGCTGCAAATTAGGGACAACAAGCTTAACTTGCTTGCCCAACTAACATATTACACTATATGCTTGGTTTTCCTTGTGTCTCGGGCCAGTATTTACACTTGGAAGACCACTCAACTTACTTGACAAACCTTGGATCTTCCCAAAACATCATTTCATCCCTTTCACATCATTTAGACTTGACCGCTAGGGACTTCATCTCCATTTTACCCCCATTTTCATCTCATTCCCCCAAGGGTCACCGGGATTCCCCCCTTGAGGTGACTACCTCACCTCTAAAGTGACGGGGACAGCTGCCTAAGGTGACAGTGGATAGGTAACCTCTTAGTTGTCGCCAATTAGTGGTTGGGTCGAGCTTTGCCCAACCTACAACTTGTGTGATAACATGTCCAAGGGGATCTTGGATCTAGTACATTTAGATGTGTGTGGACTGATGTCAGTTCCATCATCGAGTGGTTACTTGTACTATGTGACCTTTATTGATGATTATTCTAGGAGGACATGGATCTTCTTCATGAAGACCAAGGATGAGGTCTTCAGTCGATTCAGGGAGTTCAGGGCTCAGGTAAAGAATTGGATAGGAAAGAAGATCAAGGTCTTGAGGTTAGATAACGGGGGTGAGTATACCTCCAACGACTTCGGGGATTTCTACAAGGAGGCAGGGATCAAGAGGGAGCTGAAAGTGCCTTTCAGCCCATAGCAGAATGGGGTTGCAAAGAGGAAGAATCAAACCATAGTTGAGGCTGCCAGAGCGATGTTGCATGACCAGGATCTACCTATGTTGCTTTGGGTAGAGGCGTGTAACACGACAATCTATGTTCAGGATCTTGGAGGACAGGACTCCTGAGGAGGCATTCACAGGAATGAGACTAGAGATAGGGCATTTGAGGATCTTTGGTTGTCTAGTTTATATCCATGTTCCTAAGGAGAAAAGGACGAAGTTAGAACCTTCTGAGAGGAAGGGTATGTTTGTGGGATACAATGAGACTTCGAAGGCCTACCAGATCTACATTCATGGACAACGACAGATAGAGGTTAGTCGGGATGTCAGGTTTGAGGAGGAGTTGTCTTTTAGGAGGTCTCGAGAGACCACAACAGAGACAGATGGTGAGGAGCAGGAGACTCTAAAGGTTGAGGAGAGTACAGGTCCATCTAATACAGGGGTTCAACCTTCAGACCATGAGGAGGAGTCAGTGGACCCTCCTAGTGACGAGGACACGAGACCTAGATGGCTTTAGGATACCTTGAGAGATGTGGAGAAACATGCGACACTTAGGGGCACTTTCAGGGAGAGCAAGCCTTCGCAGAGGTTTTCGAGCCATGTGGCGCTTATGAGTAGCATCATTGATTCCAAGCCTTCCAATTTTGAGGAGGCAGCAGGCCAGTAGGTTTGGAGGGATGCCATCATGAAGAATGATGTGTGGGGCATAGTTCTGAGACCAGAGGGGCAGTTTGTGGTGACTTCCAAGTGGATCTATAAGATCAAGCATGCTGTAGATGGTAGCATCGAGAAGTACATGGCGAGGTTCGTGACGAGAGGGTTCTCCCAGAAAGAGGGAGTGGACTATGAGGAGACTTTTGCTCCAGTCGCCAAGTATACTTCTATCAGGGTTGTTATTTCTCTTGCTTCGGTTATGGGGTGGAGGATACATCAGATGGATGTGAAGACAACGTTCCTCAATGGTGTGATTGAGGAGGAGGTGTACACAGAGCAATCTCAGGACTTTGAAGTACACGGGAAGGAGTCCCATGTTTGCAGGTTGAAGAAAGTTTTGTACGGACTCAAGCAGACACCTAGGGCATGGTACTCGAGGATTGATGGGTATTTGCAGAGGATGGGCTTCACTAAGAGTGAAGTGGATCCCAACCTATATCTCATACAGGTTGGCGAGGATCATCTTATATTGGTATTATATGTTGATGATCTGTTCCTCATAGGAGCAGAGAAGCTCATTGCCAGTTGCAAGAGGGATTTGGCTTCGAAGTTCGGGATGAAGGATATTGGATTGATGCATTACTTCTTGGTATTAGAGGTATGGCAACAACCAAGCGAGATCTTCCTCGGACAGGGGAAGTATGCAGTTGAAGTACTGAGGAGGTTTGGGATGATGGATTGTAAGTCCATGACTACACCTATGATCATCAATTTGAAGAAGCTGGGGGCTTAAGATTCAGATTTGGTGGATCCCACGATGTATAAGCAGTTGATTGGTTCGTTGATGTATCTGGTCAACACTAGGTCGGATATTTGCTTTGTTGTCAACACATTGAGCTAGTTCATGGTTGAGCCAAGGCAGGTGCATTGGGTAGCAATGAAGCATGTGCTCAGGTACCTTCAGGGTATAGTTGGATTTGGTCTGAGATATGTCGAGGGTGATGGAGTGAGGCTGCATGGATATTTAGACTCAGATTGGGCAGGTAGTGCAATTGACATAAAGATCACTTCTGGTGGTTGCTTCAACCTGGGATCAACAATGGTTTCTTGGTTCAACAGGAAACAGACTTCCGTGACACTTAGTTCAGCAGAGGCAGAGTATATGGTAGCTAGTTTGGTGAGTTGTGATGCTATTTGGCTTCGCAAGCTTCTTGCAAGGTTATCTGGTCAGGTGTTGGAGCCTACGGTGATTTATTGCGACAATCAGAGTTGTGTCAAACTCTCGGAGAATCCAGTGTTTCATGATAGGTCGAATCACATTGAAATCAGATACCACTTTATCAGAGATAGGATGCAGAAAGGAGTCATGAAGCTCCAGTACATTTCCACAAATGAACATATTACATATATTCTCACCAAACCCCTAGTGAAGGGGAAGTTTGTCTACTTCAGAGACAAGCTAGAAGTGGTGGAGAATACCTCCCTCACTAAGAGGGAGTGTTGATGTTTTGTAGCATCGGGGAGGTATTCTCACATTGGCCTTGGTGACGGGCATGTGGGAATCTTTGTTGGCACTCACATTGCATTTTTACTTCATGAAATCCCCTTTTATATAGAGCGGGGGCTTGGAATTGTTGTTGTTGGGGCTTGGCACCCACTTGGAGGAATAAACAATTCTAATTTAATGTTGAGTTTAGTAAGGAGCTTTTAAATTCACTTTAAGACTTGATAAAAGGAGAGACAATGTGAGGAGGCACCACACATCTTATTTTGTCATCATGTGTTTGGCATGAGTGAGTGAGCACTCTTGCCAAGGGGATTGAGGAGGCAAATTTAGCAAGGAGGATCTTCACTTTGGCAAATCTAGTCTAGGGTTTCTAGTCTTTCTTTCTCAGTTTCTCAGCCAAAGAGGAGCTGCACGTTTGAGAGAGAGGAGAGGCCGCACGTGTGGTATCCGTACAGTTCATATGACACATTAATTGCAGGTTGTACCACACGTGCGAACTATACAATAGTAGCAGGTCAACTGTACAACTGCAGGTCAACGTAGGGATAGCCGCACATGCGAACTGCAGGTCTGACGCATGCAATCGTAGAGGGTGACGTCAACTAGGGTTTTTGATAGATTTGTAAGTTGGAAGATTTTTCTGGAATTTTGTTGAGTTAGTAATTTGCTGAGAGGACTGTTTTTGTCCTTAGGATTCTCATTTTGAAAATTTTGCTAAGTAAAATTTGTGTCTCTTGTGTATGGATGATTTCTCTCAGATCTCTGTGCTTCCGCTATAATCTTCTATCATAATTTCAGTGTAAAATTATTCAATGATAAAAAGCCCTAGCTTACTATTTGAGGTCACTTGAAGTAATTTTTAGATCTGAAATTGAATGCTTTAAAATTGACTACCTGAACCCAAAATGAAATAGAACCTTGAAGTACTCTTCTTACCACCTGGATCTCCAACCTAGTCAGAATTCACAAAACCACGTGTTACTGCTCAAGCTCTCGTTTGGTGAAGAAAGTCCTAACCACAAATCACGAGAGCGTAGAGACACAACATGCAAGCTACACACTGTGACCTCGGTAGCCTTGCCCCAAACTTCAAACTAAGGAAATCCTAGCCTAGGGGGGAATCCCTATGGTCAATCTAAGCCAAATTGTTGAGTATGAGAGGGAAAAGTCTTAGCTTGCATTGAGAAATTTAATTCAATCAAATTAACTCACTTATCAAAGGTGTAACGTCAATAATTCCCAAGGAAGAGGTGAGACCTAGGTCAAAGACAAAGTTCAAAGAGAGCTTATGATTGCTAGTCCAAAATGTCCAATATGAATTGATACATCTTGGAGTAGAAATACAAGCAACTAATGACAAATCTTGGAGCCCAATTGATTATATCCCAGAATTTTAACCAATAAAATGATGATGATCAATATGAGTGTTACAAATAGTGTTATCACTGCGAATTAAGTCAATCACCATTCCATGAAACATTCCATCATATCCAATATGCTTTAATGCTAAAAGTTCAAATTGTAGTGCCAAATATTGCTCAGTGAGAGAGATTCACAATGTGTTACAATATTGAATTTTTTGGACAACAAATATTGATGATCAAATCATCACCATATCCACCACCAGATTTAAACCATGAATGGAAATTGAAAAGGAAAAACTGGAGTCATTTTGCTGAGAGAGCTGTATTAAGATGCTAGGAACACAAAAATGCTAAAATGTTGCCCTGAAAGGATTTAAACCAAATTGTTGAGTTTTTGATCAAGCTCACAAGATCGTTATGCCAAATACCACATCCATCGTTAAATTTGCTCACAAGATTGATTATACAAATCATATTCCACCCATAAAAACAGATCCTTAAAACCAATTGAAGAGAGATGGACTTGCATTAAAACCCAAGTTTGTAGCTGAATATTGAAATTTGTTAGCTCAATGAAACTTGGACAAGCAACATAATACTGAAAATGAAAGGTCTATTAAACCCTAGGTTGTTTATAAAAAAAATTAAAGGGGGAAATTAAATGAGATGGAAAGAAAAGAGAGTAAAACCTAGAGCTACCATTGGGCAATGGAGTCTAGACTAATCCTTGGGTAATTGCCTTCTTACCATTGGTGTTGAAGTCCCCAAACATCTTTGAAGAATGCTTGGTGAGCATCAAGCTGAAGTCTGAACTATGTAAGGATCATAGGGAGGCTAAACTAACAAAGATTCAGCCAAAGTATTACAAACTTTAAAATTTTAAACATGAACTCAAGGTAAAGAGGTAAGACCCCTAGATATTCACCTCTAATACAAAGATCTAGTCTAAAATTTCACAAAGAAATGTCATAGAAATATTTCATACCTCACTTGCATTGCTTGCTTTCCAATAGCTCCTTCCTCAATAACACTTGCATTATCAAAACCTTCTTATAATCACATTAAAACACTTACTCAATAAAGTAGAGAAGATATCACACCAAATAATAGGAAAAATAAGTCTTCCAATTGATTTCCAACCATGAGAAATGAGGGAGGTTCCCTCCTTATATAGATAAGGTGCCCCCTAATACCATACAATGAATACCATGAGCTAGAGCGATACAATGTGCTCATACCATGTGCTAAGATGAAACCATGAGCCCAATACCATGTTCCCAAGTGAAACCATGGGAAAATACCACTGGTGGTTACAACAAACCCCCAAATGTAGGGGCGCCCTCCATAGAATGAACAAATGCTAACAAAACAATGTTCGTGTGGTCCATGAGGGCATGAGAACAAGTGCAAAATGAGCTAACGACCACTCAAAGCACACATGTGGAGTCAAAGGAGGCCCAAGAACAAGGGCACCCCCTAACTAACCCCAACAACCATGGAATATGTTATGCACACTTGTGAGAATGAATGGATAATGAGGTGCTACCTTCTAGAAGCTTCTAGAAGCACACTTGTGTGAGTCATGTAGAAATGTGAGAAACTATGAGGGCTGCCCAACAGGCCTGTCTTATGACCTCTTGTTGGGCTCTAAGTTTGGTAATGCAAATCTGTCCTTTGCTGTGCTGTGTTTTAGGTCAGCAAACAGGTCTGTATACTTCTGCCAAGAATTCTGCCCCCAACTGATGGATATATGCTCTTTTAAGGTGCCCTTGCAAGTAGTTTTAGTAACCAAGTGTTAGCACATGCAAACCTCAAAACATATAGCACTCCTTTAGGATCTTAACAAGCTCCTACTGCTGATCTAAACACTAAGCATTCATGAAAAATGAACACATGTATTTTTGGTCAACATGACCCTGGATAAACCCCCCCCGGAACTAAGCATACATGAAAAATGAACACATGTATTTTTGGTCAACATGACCCTGGATAAAACCCCCCCGGGGAAAACCAGTTTAGAATGAAAGTGTATATAATTGATGTCTAAAGCATGAGATACAACAAGTAAGCAAAGACAATGGAAACTGTACAAGTAGCAAGCTCCTCTCAAGCCTTGCCAAAGGTTCCAAGAAGAAATGTGCCCAAGCAAGTGCGCCCTCTCCCTTTGTTGCCTATCTCATTGAACTGAAGAGCCCTTGATCCTCCTTCGATCGATGAAGAAGCCCTTGCACACAAACAAGTTGTTGTGTGCTACTTCCACACTGAATCTGACAGATCTGCAATCGTCCAAGTAATGCTAGTGCCTGCTAAGCATGCACCCTCCTCCAAGAGTGTGCCCTCCTCAAAGCAAAAGCTCTCACCACAAATAAATGAGGGTCAAAGCCTCCATGAGCCCTCCATGAAAGTAGGCGCCCAAGCTTCCCTCAACGAATGCCTCCATTCTCTTCTCAATGCTCTCTCTCAAACTCTCCAAGTGAACAAATGAGTGAATGAGCCTCTCATGGCCCTATGCACCCCTCTTGAACCATCCATAAGGAAACCTAAAGATGGATGGCCTAGATCACGCCGAGCACCATCTAATCAATGGGTGAGATCATCCCAAAAGAATCTCCCTTAGAAACCCACTTTGGGTTAAATTTCCTAAGTTCACTTTATGTCCCTCAATTCACCCACAAAGTGAATTAATTGTCACTTTTGCCTCTTAAGTGACAAAATTCCACCTTTTTGACTTAAGTGAAGTCAATGTGGAATTAGACATAAAGTACAAGGTACATAGTCCCAAATATTTCCTTCTTGTGGTTAGATACCCAAAACCACAAGGGGACCACTTCCCAAGGTACACACCAAAACTCAACAAGTCATAGGAGAGTGAAAGTGTGCCTATGAGAAGTGTTCATACATGCGACAAGTAAATACACCTTCAAGTGGTTCATGCATGCTCCATATGCTAACAAGTGTATAAATGTTGATGGGGACACCTCTGTGATGATTTGGCATCCTTGTCATCGCCCAATATACTGTCATGGATCCCACAAAAAATGGCATGGATCCCAATGTAGGTAGATATGGCTGAAGATAGGTACACAAATCCCAATGCGGGTACACAAATCCCAAGGTAGTGTCACAAATCTCGTGGCATAGTGCACGAATCCAAATGTGGGGCGCCCACCTATAATGACGAGTCAAGTCTCAAAACAAGTCATAGTCAATTAACATTAAGTGATTTTTTCTAACAACCTCATAACATAAGTTAATTTTATAAATTGCCTAAGTTTACTATGGTGGGTCAACCTTACCCTTATTACATGTGTCAATTCCTAGGACAAAAGGTATTTCCTAGATTTTGAGATAGGTAAAAATGATGGATAACTTATGAAAAGAGAAGGGAAACTTTATGTTTTGAGTCTTGACCTTCAAAGTCATATGTAATGATATAGGAGGTCTTTTAATAGGTCCAACTAGCTTCTAGAGCTAGGAATCTTCTTTGTTTGCACACGTAAACCTCAGAGAGGGAGATTTGCTTAGAGTTACCACCTTGACACCTTATTTATTACCTCCCTCCCCCCCCTTTTTTTTTTTGATTTTACTTAGTTTCTTTCTTTAGATATGCATTTTTTAGCATAGGACTTAGGGGTTGGGCCTTTTTAATGAGGTGGCATAACTCTAGCTTGATTATTTTTTCATTTTTTAATGCTCTTCACCTCTAGCCTTCCTTGGCTTTATTTGTCTTTGGCTTACATTGTTCTTCAATTTGTTCAATTAGACCCTCCTGGATGACATATGATAAGTCAAACATAAGCGGGGACAATATATTTTTTATGAACAAGATGGTAGTGAAAGGGAAAACATGGAAAATGTTAAGTATGGTTAGGATATGTGGTACGCTACTCAACTAGGTCACTGGTAGTACGATTTGGCCCAAGTCTCGACGACACTTATCCAAGGAGAATTATGTCCCCCCATGGTATAATGAGATAATAATAAAATTATTATTGTTTAGAAATGTTATTGGATCAAACCCAATGTTTATTACTTTCATGACAAGGTTAGAAACCATCACACCACTTCTAAGCAAGAAGCCCACACATGAAATCATAACACGTCCATTGAAATAAAGATGAAGCATGAAGTACCATTTGCGAGTGCACATATCATCTGAGGTGTAAGGCATAGGAGCTGATATACCATGGTAGAGTCATCTGAAAGAACTCATGGATGATGTAAGGTTGGATTGGTTTGATGGAAGAACTAGAAGAGCAAGTATGAACCGACAGAAATGACCAGGAGAGCTTATTCAAGCAGCATCAATGCACCCTACCGTCCCTTGGGAGGGTGGTCTAGAAGTAGTTTCCCTTGTGGGGACTACACCATGCAACATCAAATCATCACCTCCTACATTCCTCAGAATGCACTATGCCCTACAAGTAATGGAGCATATTCTTTGTAGATACTAGAGACCCAATGAATCTGCCTTGGCTCAATCATATATTTGCTCAATGTGTTTATTGCAAAACAAATATCAAGTTTGGTATTTACGGGATACATGTTGGAACCTATCAATTATCTGTACAATAATGGATCAACCAAATCTGAATTTGAATATGATGATAACTCCAAATTAGCTATTATAGGAGTAGCCAAGGGTTTACAGTCCATCATCTAAAGCCTCTTTAGAATCTCAATTGCATGCTTGCCCTGTTTGAGCAACACATCTCTTAGACATTGCCAAACCTCTAAACCCAAGAAATAGTGCATAAGCCCAATGTCCTTCATGTCAAATTCACTTGCTAGTTTCTTCTTGCACCATACCATGGGATTTTCTAAACTACTTGTCAGGACTAAGGCATCGACATACAACATTAAGATAAGCAGATCAAATTTAGCAAATAGATAATAGAAGTTATGATCTACAACAGTCTTAGTGAAGCCCAAACTATGTAGATACTTATCTATCCGTGAGTACCAAGCACATGGACCTTGCTTTAGCCCATATAGGGCCTTTTTCAACATGCACAAGTGTATCCCCTCCAAGCACCTCAAAATCTCTCCACTGATTAATGTATACTTCTTCCTTAATCATACCATTAAGAAAAGTTGTCTTAACATCCATTTGATATAAAGACCAATCTCAAAAATACTAACACTAAAGACATAATGGTTTTGATGGAAGTATCCTTGTTAATTGGAGAAAAGTCTCCTCATAGTCTACTCCTTTATAGGAGACTCCTCTCACTATGAACTTGGACTTATCAACATTGTCGTCAGTTGCATGCTTCGCCTTGTACAAGCACCTGCAATCAATCATTGATTTCGCTATTGGTCTTATACTATCTCCCAGACATCATTCTTCAAGATAGAGTTGTAACTTGTACTCCTCTGTCATGGCTTCCTGCCATACATTCTCACTTGCTACCTCCTCATAATTGGAAGGCTTTGCATCAATAATGGAAGACACCAGTGCAACATAATTAGAAACTTCTTAGGAGGATGACTGACCGTGACAGAAGTCTTAGGCTCTCCTACTTGCTCTCGTGCCTCCTGTATTGTTTGGGTAAACCATTTGGGACTCCTAACTGAATTGGAAGGTAAAATGTTCTTTTACCTGCACTGTAATTTCATCGATCTAACTCTGTTTTCGCTTGAAGTTGTGGATCAGCCTTTTGGGTAGCAAGTTTCTCAACCTTCTCAATATTTGTTGGAGGCTCTTGAGACTTGGGGGATCTTGTGTCAAACTTGACATCTCGGCTTACAACTATCTTCAGATGGGATGGAATGTAGACTTTGTAAGCCTTAGAAATCTCATTTTATCCCACAAAAATTACCTTCAAACTAAAGCGTTCCAACGTAGTTCTTTTCTCCTTAATGATAATGAATAGATACAGGACAACCAAAAATATGTAACTATGATACCTATGGTTTCTCACTTGTAAAAGTTCTTTGGGTGTATTGTTCTTCAATATCCTGTGCAGACACCTGTTCAGAATGTAGACTATTGTGCAACATGCTTTTGCCCAAAGACACATGGGCAGATCTAGATCATTGATCATTGCCTTGGTAGTATCTATGATGGACCGGTTCCTCCTCTATGCAACCCCATTCTATTGTGGGTTGTAAGGCACTGTTAGGTACTTGTTGATCCTTGATTCCCTACAAAAGGTCTCAAACTCCTTGGAGATACACTCTCTTCCATTATCTAATCTCAACACTTTAATCTTCTTGCTTCTTTCATTTTATTCAAGAGCTTTAAACTCTTGAAACTTCTTGAAGATCTCGTTCTTGGTCTTCATGAAGTAAATCCATGTCTCTTGAGAAGAATCATCAATAGATGAAACATGATAAATGTTACCTAATAGTGAAGCTAAAGTTAGTCCACATATGTCTGAATGTATTAGGTCAAGAATGTCTCTTGACCTTTGTTCATTGCTTGG
>JZKD02S0282102.1:39053-66764 GCA_000966675.3 Picea glauca | reverse complement strand
TGTACACATGTACAGGTATGCTCCTCGATTTCCGTGCCTCTTCTCTGCTGTATGGATGCCTCAAAATCTGTGCCAACTGCTACAACACAATTGTGGGCATTAAATGTTGTATGACCGCCTTGGGAAATGTGCCAAAACACTCAAAAATAGCCAATACTCTCAATTTCTGTGCAATTCAAACAGCAGTACGGACTGTCAAAATCCGTAGAGTACGGCCTCCTGAAAGTGCTGTACCTCTCCTTGATTTCTGTGCCTGATTGAATGCTGTACGACCTGTTCAATCCGTACAGTATGATCTATAATAAATGCTGTACTCTTGCCTTAAAGTGCATGCCCTAGCTCTACAAATGACCTCCTTTCCCAAGCTCGACTTCCTCTTCTTCTTGCTCTCTCAAAAATGTTTCAACAACCCAAGAATGGGTGCGCCCTCCTACCCTAATTGACCTCACGAGGGAAGGTGAAGAGTTTCTCAATCCAACGGTGGAGATTGAATGAGATCAACGGTGGAGATAAAGTCACTTAAGGTACCCACTTTTCCCAAGTCCAAAAAGTCACCTTTTAATTTCTCTCTCAAAAATTAAATGACTAGGGTCCACATTAGGCACTTTCTCACCCCTTAGGCGCCTAGCTGATAAGAAACACTTGCCTAAGTACTTTTTAATTATTTTAACAGATTTGTGGTAGGCTGAGCTCTCCAAGTGATTGAAAACAACACTGTCCTCACCCCTTAGGCACCTAGGTGATGAGAAACACTTGCCTAGGTACTTTTTAATTATTTTAACAGATTTGTGGTAGGCTGAGCTCTCCAAGTGATTGAAAACAACACTGTCCTGCCCCTTGCATATCTATTAACTCTGCCTTTTGTGTTGGGATATATATTGTGTATGTGGACAATGACCCCTATAAGGGTTAAACTTACAATCAAGAGCTGACAATCTTGACCTGTCAATTATCAGATAAAACTGGTTAATAAAAGGTTGCAGCTCATTTTAATATATATGATAGCACCTTGTGTAGGAAAGCACATCAATGTAATTGAAAGTTTTAATCTATGTGCCTTGTTTGAACAGGTACTGGAACAACTGCCATATTTTCGGCGGTCAGGTGGGCGTGATCATGTGTTTATCTTTCCAAGGTATTCTCATTCTTTTGTTTTATGAATATTTTCAGACATCGATCACAGTGAAGATAGTCGTCTTTATGTTAATAAATGTCGTATGCATAGAAAATATGTTGCAAACCATGATGTAGCTAGCATAAGTAGCACTATTTTGACCAGTAATTTCAACATTAAATTTTGTCAAGTAATAGGAACTTATACAGATATATGGCGAGATCAGAGTTAGAAACATATCTTCTTCCTCCAACTTCAGGGTATACTTTGTAGGCTTGGGTAATTGAAGGTAGTTGTGTTAGTTCAAAGTTGTAAGTTGTTAGTTGTTAGTTGTAAGGGGTTAGATCTCAATCAGGAGAAAGTAGGACAGTCAAGCCACCAAGGAACTTCTCACAAAACAACAGAAAACCCCACACTGAAAAGATCTGGAAGCAAAACCCTTATTCAGCAGAGGAAATTCCATATCTAGGTGACGGCTGCCTATAAGGGTAAATATAACTCAGCAATGAAGGGCTCTTGATCTGCTCAGGAAGGAGGGACGGCAGCCTCAAATAGAAGACTGAATGAACTAGACTGGCAGGAGAAGAGGGTGGCAGCATAACCCTCAATGCATAGTAAAACTTACATCCACAGCAACCCTCAATCAGCTTCAGAAAACAGCAGAAGAACCTTTAACCCAGCAAAGAAAAACAAGGAACATGCAACAGCAAATGAAGGCTGAAACTTGACTGTCAAAGGAGGCCGCAGTTATCTGTCAGAAGGAGGCTACAGCTGTAACAGAATCTCAGAGCAATCCACCAGCATTGGAGAGGAGAAAGTGAGTGTCTAAAAGTGAAGGGAAGGGTTTGTATTTATAGTTTTAGGCTAGGGCTAGGATATAAAAAATATAATTAAAAATAACATATTTAATTAATATAAATATTAATTTAATATGTTATAATTAAACATTAATTAATATTTTTCTTATTGAGCCCTAAAACAAAAATACAAATCCCAAGCGAACTCAAACTCAAAAACAAAAGGGTGGGGGTTTATGAGAGGTTTACTTAGTGGCAACACATGTCTATATAATTCTCAAGGTGACCAATTAACTTTATCATCACTGCATATGGGATACATCCCTTGTGTGGTTATGCCCATCTTCAAAATCTCTCCTAGGTCCTGTGGACCATCCTGGAAGAGAGGAAGAGGATCACACCCTAACAAATCTTGGTATTACACTAAGATCTACCTGATCAAGGACCAGGTTGCCCCAGAACATATCTGGGGTCTTATCCACTAAGGTACAAGACCAAGGATCAACCCATGCTTTAGGCATGGGTACCCTAGAACACATCCAGGGGCCCTAGACATATCTAGGGACTTAAACTGCTTGGTCCCAGACCAAGAACCTCAGTCATCTACTGGGGGCCCTCACAAGGGTCTTTACTGCTTGGTCTTAGACCAAGAACCCAAGTTATCTACTGGGGGCCCTCACAAGGGTGTTTTGCCATGGCTCTAACTGCTTGGTCCCAGACCAAGAACCCAGGAGTGTACGGGGGGCCCTAGTCCACAACTAGGGTCTTAAGCCATCCTTCAGGGAGAATGGCTCTTGCAGCTGCAATAAATTCAACACTTCCTCTCAACAAGAGAGGCATTCTCAGCAACACCAAGCTTGTCACGAAAGTACACAAACTTTGTCAAGGACAGTGGCTTGGTTAAAATATCTGCCGTCTGTTCTGCCATCGGAACATACTGAATACTGAGAATGTTCTTCTGCACCATGTCCCAGACATAGTGATATCTCATCTCAATGTGTTTCGATTTGTCGTGAATCACCAGATTCTCGGAGAGTTTTATACAACTCTGGTTGTCGCAGTGAATGACAGTGGATTCTAGCTCTATACTGAACAAGTCTGAAAGTAGTTTTCTAAGCCACACTGCTTTTCTGCTAGCAGCACTTGCAACAATGTATTCTGCTTCTGCAGTGCTCTGGGCTATGGAGCCTTGTTTCCTGCTGGACCAGGGAATCATTGCTGAACCCAAGCTGAAACGATATCCGAAAGTGGTCTTCCGATCCACTGAAATGCCCATCCAATCTGAATTTGTAAATCCATGAAGCATTACACCTCCACTGGAAGTGTATCTGAGACCAAAAGCTAAAGTTCCCCGGACATATTTTAGAATATGATTAACAACAACCAAATGTATATGCTTCGGTTCACACATGAATTGATTGAGGGCATTTATTGCATAACAAATGTCCGGTCTAGTATGTACGAGGTACATCAATGACCCAATGATTTGCCGATATAAGGTGGGGTCTTCTGCATCTGAACTTATAACCTGATCTTGTAGCTTCTTTAGATTAGAGATCATTGGAGTGGTCATGGACTTGCAGTCCATCATGCCAAATCTGCAGAGCACATCAACTGCATATTTACTCTGTGAGAGAAAGATCTCACCTGGTTTCTGCCATACCTCCAAGCCCAAGAAATAATGCATGAGCCCCAAGTCTATCATTTCAAACTCTGCAAAAATCCCCCTCTTAGTTTGAGCTATCAAGTTTTCCTCTCCAGTGAGGAACAAATCATCCACGTATAAGACAAAGATCACTGGATGATTTTGTACAGTCTTTATATAAAGATTGGGATCTGCTATGCTCTTGGTGAATCCAAGACTCTGTAGAAAGATGTCTATTCTACCATACCAAGCTCTCAAAGCTTGCTTCAACCTGTACAGGGCTTTTTTGAGTGCACACATGAGATTCTTTCTCATGAATCACGAAACCTTCAGGCTGTTCGATATATATATTTCTCGCTCAACTTCACCATTAAGAAAAACAGTCTTAATGTCGATCTGGTGAAGTTTCCAACCAAAAATTGCTGCAAGAGAGATAGTAATCCTGATGGAAGTATATCTGGCAACTGGAGCAAAAATATCGTCATAGTCAATTCCTTCTTTATGAGAGAAACCACGAGCCATGAATCTAGCCTTGTATTTTTCAATACTACCATCTGCTGCATGCTTTATCTTATAAAGCCATTTGGAAGTTACCACTGATTTGCCACGAGGTTTAGGAACTACTGTCCATACATCATTCTTTAGAATTGAATCATATTCTTCTATCATAGCATCTTTCCACACTTGATGTTTGGAGGCTTCTTCAATTGTAGAAGGTTTTGAATCAATCACAATATTCAATTTAACTACGAGACTGGAATACTTATTTGGTTTCTTGCTTTCTCTGAAGGTGGCCTTAGGCGTTGAATGCTTTTCTGCTTCCTTTAGTATTTCTCGGCACCAGGCTGGTTTCCTTTTAATAGGAGGTATCTCCATTGGAAACTCAATAGTATCCCTTGAGGGATCCACTGGAAGTTTTGAGGTCTCCTCTCCCTGCTCATCTGAAGGAGGAGAATCTGAAGAATCAAGTGGTGGAGTTTCACGCTCCCCTGAATCACATGGAAGTTCTCTGGCCCGACGAAAAGCTGTCTCTTCATGAAAAGTCACGTTTGTGCTTACTTCGATGAACTTTTGACCTGAGATATAAATTTTATAAGCTTTTGAGGTTTCACTGTATCTCACAAAAGTTCCTTTCTTTCCGGAGGGCTCTAGCTTAGTCCTCTTCTCTTTTGGAATGTGAATATACACTGGATTGCCAAAGATTCTCAAGTGATCAATTGAAGGCTTAATTCCGGTGAAAACTTCTTCTGGAGTTTTCGCTTCAAGGGCTTTATGTGGACATCTATTCTGAATGTAGACTGCAGTACTGGAAGCTTCGACCCAAAGAGATAAAGGTAAGTTTTGGTCATACATCATGGCCCTGGCTGCTTCATAGATAGTTCTGTTCTTTCTTTCAGCAACCCCATTCTGTTGGGGGTTGTACGACACAATTAGCTCCCTCTTAATCCCAGAAGCCCGACAAAGTTCATCATATTTGAAGGAGTAAAATTCTTTACCATTGTCTGTTCTGAAAACTCGGATGTGTTTGCCTGTTTGATTTTCAACAAGATTCTTGAAATCTTGAAATCTGCTGAAAGATTCATCTTTAGTCTTTAAAAAATAAATCCAAGTTTTACGAGAACTATCATCAATAAAAATGATATAGTAAATACAACCATTCATAGATGGAGCAGTCATTGGCCCACACAGATCAGAATGAATTAGATCTAGAATGCCATTAGATTTTCTATTGCTGCGAGGATAGGGTTTTTTAGTATTCTTACCGAGTGCACAACCTTTACAAACACTATCATGCTCAAAAGAAAATACTGGCATACCTGTCACCATCTTTTGCAAACCTCGAAGTGCATTGTAGTTGAGATGTCCAAGTCTTCTGTGCCAAAGCTCGTAGGGATTTACCATCTAGTTGAGATGTCCAAGTCTTCTGTGACAGTCATTCCTTAGGGTGGATTCATTCTCTCCAGGTTACACTTTGTTTAGTGCCGGAGGAATGGCCCAAGGTGAGGAATGGTCTAGGTTCAACAATCAGGGACAGACATTCCTTAGGGCAGACTCATTCTCTCCAGGTTACACTTTGTCTAGTGTCGGAGGAATGGCCCAGGGTGGGGAATGGTCTAGGCTTAGAAATCATGACAATTATTCTTCCTTGCTTGAGAAGAATAGTCCAGATAGCTCATCATTGATGTTTGACCTTCTTGAGGGCAGATGGTCTTCCAAGATCTCACAGATGTGAGTGGAAGAATGGCCCAGATGATTCAGTTTATATCATAACATTGTTTTTGTGCAGGGTGATATTAGATAATTGTTATGAAGACTGTATGTCTCTAGACAATAGATGTATACTACTGTGGTGGATGTGTTCCACTGTTTGATCAAGTACCTTTCTGCTACTTGGTGTGGTAGTGTACCACTGGATTGTAGTTGTGTACTACTATGGATAGACACAGTTGTGTTCTATTGAATGATATTGTTCCGCTTGCCTTGAAGACTATCAACGGTGTTGAAAATGATTATCATCCAGATGGATGATCAATGAACAGAGATTTTCCAGACAGAAAATGGTTTAGAACATTTATTCTTCTAGATTAGAAGAATGGCTCCTGTGTCACTCTGTGGAGTGAGCATCATGTCTGATTACTCAGATAGAGTATGGTTCCGAGAGATGATGCAGCTGATAACACTGATGGTGATGATGGTGCTCATGATCTAGTCATGAGAAAGTCTATACAACTATGTTGATGCTACTGGGTGAATGGTACGTTTGTGCTCAAGACCATTACCTGTAATACCTCCCTAGCTAGGAGGGAGTGTTGATATTATGGTAACTGCGGGAGGTATTTACCTCCACGTTTAAACCTGGCAAGAATAGAATACTCCGGGAAGTAAGAAGAAACCCTAATGAGTTGGCTAATAACCCTAGAAGACATGTTGGCTCAAGAGGATAATTTATATTAGGTTATTAGCCTCGAAGAGAAGAAGTCGGCCAGAAGAAATAATATATACTGAACAGACAGATACCCAGAATGAGAAGTCGACCCAGGTAGTTAGCCAGAATCAGTATAAATACAAGAGGCCAGTCTTCATTTTGGCAGGCGGTCTCAGAATTGCAGAGCAACACTTGTGCGCACTACAGTGCCCAGTTTGGTGTGCAGGTTTGGAGGAGAGATGCCATTGCAGCTGCTGCAGCTAGCAAATCACGTTTGGCTTGGACCATCTCTTGGTTAGGGTTTGGACTATCTGATCAACTCTTGTTGGTGCGCTATCCTTGGGGAAAGGTGTGCTACCCTTTGTTTTACTATCTAGCCTAGGGTTTGCTTTTAGAGTGATTCTCTATCAAGGTTAATGTGCTCAGAGGGTGGCTTCGGCCTATGGTTGGGTGACAATAGTGATATTGTCAATGGTAAAACGAGCACATCCATTATATTCTAACACTTATCAGTCCATCGAGGAGTATCATCAAAGGTCAACCCAGCTCAGTCCATCAAGGAGTACGACCTGGAAAATATCCCAACCGCTTGGGGTACAACCCAAGGGTCGCTGGGCACCAACCTAGTGTATTGTCACAGGTCAACCCGACTCAGTCCATCGAGGAGTACGACCTGGAGAATGGCTCACGAAGTTGCAACCATCAACACTCCCTCTTAATGAGAGGGGCATTCTCTACCACTTCAAGTTTATTACGAAAGTACTCGAACTTCGACTTGGCAACGAGCTTGGTGAGAACATCTGCAATCTGTTCATCTGTAGGAAGATACTGCACCAATACTGCTTTCCTCTACACCAATACTGGAACTTGATCTCAACATGTTTCGATCTGTCATGAGATACTAGATTCTTCACATAGCTCTGGTTATCGCAATGAATCATGGTGGGATCCAGTGTCTGCCCAAACAAGCTTACAAGGAGCTTCCGAAGCCACTTTGCTTCGCATACTGCCATACATACTGCAATATACTCGGCCTCCGTGATACTCAAGGCCACATAAGTTTGTTTCCTGCTACACTAGGAAACCATGGCAGGCTCCAAATTGAAGCAACACCTAAAGGTGCTCTTTTTGTCCACTGTGCTCCCTGCCCAATTAGAATCAGCATATCCTTGCAATCTCATGTCAATATTGGAAGCATATCTCAAGCCATATCCAACTGTGCCTCGAAAGTATCTCAACACATGCTTCACAACTACCCAATGCAACTGTCTCGAATGACTCATGAACTGGCTAAGTGCACTCACTGCATAGCAAATATTTGGTCTGGTGTTAACCAGATACATCAATGATCCAATCAACTGCCTGTACATAGTCGGATCAATCAAGTCTGAATCGAAAGAAGACTCACTCAACTTTTTTAGATTCGACACCATTGGTGTGGCCATGGACTTACAGTCCAACATCCCAAATCTCCACAGAATCTCAACTGTATACTTCCCTCGACTTAGGAAGATCTCATCAGTGCTCTGCCACAGCTCTAGTCCCAAGAAATAGTGCATCATGTCAAGATCCTTCATTTCAAACTCAGATGCCAATTCATGTTTGCACCAAGCAATGAGGCTCTCTGCTCCAGTGAGAAATAAATCATCAACGTACAAGATCAAAATCAGGGACTCGCCATCAACAACCTTATAGTACAGGTTGGCATTAACAACACTCTTGCTGAAACCCAAATTCATCAGGTATACATCAGTCCTTGCATACCAAGCTCGAGGTTCCTGCGTGAGTCCATACAAGGCCTTCTTCAACCTGCAAACATGGGACTCTTTCCCATGAATCACAAAACCATCTGGCTGCTCGATGTACACCTCTTCCTCAATCTCTCCGTTGAGGAAGGCCGTCTTTGTAGATTTTTGAGGAACTATGAAGGCTGCCCAATAGGCCTGTCTTATGACCTCTTGTTGGGCTCTAAGTTTAGTTATGCAGATTCTGTCCTTGCTGCTGTTTTAGGACAGAAAACAGGTCTGCTTACTTCTGCCAAGAAATCTGCCCTCAATTGATGGTTATATCCTCTTTTAAGGTGCCCTTGCAAGTGGTTTTAGTAACACAATGTTAGGACATGCAAACCTCAAAACATATAGCACTCTAGGATCTTAACAAGCTCCTACTGCTGATTTAAACACTAAGCATGCATGAAATTTGAACACAAGTATTTTTGGTCAACATGACCCTGGATAAAACCCCCTCGGGGAAAACCAGTTTAGAATGAAAGTGTATAAATGTGATGTCTCAAGCATGGAATGCAACAAGTAAATAAATACAATGGAACCTGTACAAGTAGCAAGCTCCTCTGAAGCTTGGCTAATAGGTTCCATGAAGAATGCACCCAAGCAAGTGCGCCCTCTCTCCTTTGTTGCCTCTTCCACTGAACTGATGCACCCTTGATCTTCCCTTGGCCAATGAAGAATCCCTTGCATACAAACTAGCTCTTGTATGGTACCTCAACACTGAACCTCTCGGATCTGTAATAGCCCAAGAACTGCTAGTGCCTACTAAGCTTGCGCCCTCCTCCAAGAGTGTGCCCTCCACCAAGCAAGAACTCTCACCACAAACAAATGAGGACCTAAACCTCCTTGCGCCCTCCATGAATGTAGGCGCCCAAGCTTTCCTCACACAATGCTTCCATTCTCCTCTCAATGCTCCTCTCCAAACTCTCCAAGTGAACAAATGAGTGAATGAGCTTCCAAGTGCCCTATGCGTCCCTCTTGAACCATCCATAAGGAAACCTAGAGATGAATGGCCTAGATCACTCCTAGCCATCTCTAATCAATGGGTGAGATCATCTCAAAAGAATCTCACTTAGAAACCCACTTTGGGTTAAGTTTCCCAAGTTCATTTTATGTCTCTCAATTCACCCACTTAGTGAATTAATTGTCACTTTTTCCTTAAGTGACAAATTCCACCTTTTCCTTAAGTGACAAATTCCACCTTTTTGACTTAGGATAAAGTCAATGTGGAATTAGACATAAAGTAAAAGGTACATAGGCACAAATATTTTCCTCTTGTGGTTAGAGACCCACAACCACAAGGGGACCACTTCCCAAGGTACACCAAAACTCAATACTCCCTCTTACTAAGGAAATTGTTTTTCACCAAGCCCATCTTGTCTCTGAAGTAGACATGCTTGCCCCTTGGCAAGGCCTTGGTGAAAATGACTGCAACCTGCTCATAAATCAGAATGTACTGAAGCTGTACTACCCCTCGCTGAACCCAATATTTGATGAAGTGGTATCTGATCTCAATATGCTTCGACCTGTCATGAAATACTGGATTCTCAAAGAGTTTGATACAACTTTGATTATCGTAGTGAATGACAGTTGGAGGCAACTCTTGACCAAATAATCCAACCAACAATCTACGAAGCCAAATGGCCTCGCAACTGGCCTGACTGGCCACCATGTACTCTGCCTTCGTTGAACTCAAAGCAATTGACTTTTGTTTTCTACTGAACTAGGAAACAAGTTTCGATCCCAACTCAAAACAACACCCTGAGGTGCTATTCTTGTCAATGGCACGTCCTACCCAGTCTAAGTTTGTGTAGCCAACCAAACTCACTCCATCCTCTTTGACATAGTCCAAACCATAATCCACTGAACGCGCAATGTACCTCATAACATGTTTTGTCCCAATCCAGTGAACACTCCTCGACTCCAGCATGTATTGGCTGAGAGTGTTCATGACAAAACAAATATCTGGTCTAGTGTTGACCATATACATCAACGACCCGATCAACTACCTGTATCTTGTAGCATCCACCAACTGGGAATCTGAAGCACTAAGCTTCTTCCAGTTGGTGACCATGAGTGTAGACATAGGCCTGCAGTCCTCCATCTAAAATCTGCTCAGGATGTCTGCAACATACTTCCCCTATCCTAGGAAGATGTGACCCTCCTCCTGCCAAACTTCCATGCCCAAGAAATAGTGCATCAACCCGATGTCAGTCATCTCAAACTCTGATGCAAGACTTATCGTGCACTCAACTATGAGATGCTCCGCTCCTGTGATGAACAAGTCATCCACATACAGAACGAGAATAAGCATGTCCTCACCTCTAATGATGTAGTAGAGGTTAGGACCAACATCGCTCTTCTCAAACCCGATCTGAAGCAAATATGAGTCTATGTGCGAATACCAAGCTCTGGGAGTGTGCTTTAGACCATACAATGCCTTTCTCAGAAGGCACACGTGAGACTCTCTCTTACACACCTCAAACCCCTGTGGTTGCTCAATGTACACCTCCTCCTCAATAAAGCCATTGAGAAATTCAGTGTTTACATCCATCTGATGTATCCTCCAACCCATCTGTGCCACTATGGCAATAATACTTCGAATGGAAGTGTATCTCGCAACTGGTGCGAATGTCTCATCATAATCAACTCTCTCTACCTGAGAGAATCCACGCGCCACAAACCGGGCCTTGTGTTTCACTATGCTGCCATCTGCAACATACGTGGTCTTATACAACCATCTGGAAGTCACAACTGACTTCCCCACTTGCCTCGGTACCACCTCCCATACATCATTGCGCATAATTGAGTCATACTCCTCTGGCATGGCCTCTCGCCAAACCTGTTGGTCAAATGCCTGCGCAAATGTCGTGGGCTCTGCATCTGTGATGCTCATCACCATCGCCAAGTAGGACCCAAGCCTCTTCTCTAAACAGTCTCTCGGGCTCTCCAACATTTTCCTTGGCTTCCTTCAGGGTCTCCTGAAACCATCTCGATTTCCTCTTCCCTGGAGTAACCAAAGGAGAAGTAATATCTCTTCGCCTCAGAGCTAATCCCAACACTCTGAGATCGTGAATCCTTTGCACCCTTTGCATGAAACCTCAACAACTGTGAATCTGAAGCTGTGCAAGGTGACCCTGTCACCCCTGAAACTGGTGCACTCAACACCTGAGGCTATGCTCCCTTTGAAACATCAATCTGAGTATTCGAAACCTCCTCAATACCGTCCCTCGACTCGAAAAACCTTCTGAAAGCTCTACCCTCCTCAAATTTAATATCTTTGCTCACCACCACTCTCCGTTGTGATGGAATGTAGATCCGGTAGGCCTTCGAGACCTCCGAGTAACCAACTAGAACGATGTGTGGGATATTGTGATGATGTTTGTTTTGGTAGCTACGGGAGGTATTAACCTCCATGGATAAACCTTTGACTAGAATAGAATATTCCGAAAGCAAGAGAAAACCTAAACAGATGTATAAAAACCCTGGAAGACAAGTCAGCTCAGCAGAATAAGTAATATTGAAGTATTATATGTAGAAAAGGACAAGTCGACCCTACTTGAAGAGATACCTGTTCACCTGGCCAGATTAGTATAATAGAAGGCACTTGAGCTCATTTGGTAACACACTCACAGTCAAGGAAGTGGTGCGCAAGTCTAGAGGAAGCGTGCAGTTGCAACGACTGCAACTGGGTATTGGTCTTGGTATGTGGTTTGGGACTTTCGACTTGGTGCACTACCTTTGGAGAAAGGTGCGCTCTCTCTCTCTCTTGGTTATCCTTTGGGTCTAGTGCTGCTTCCAGAATCATTGTATCTATCAAAGGTTATTGTGGTCGTGGGTGGTTGCGTGCCTATGGTTGGGTGACAATATTGTGATATTGTCTATGGTTAAACGAGCATAACATTCTAACAGGTTATGGGCCAACACCACTTTCAAAACAATCTAACCACTGGAAGGTAGATCCACAACTCTCTGTCAAGCTCGTTGTAGCACAATTGCAATTGCAGTGCCAGTTGCAACACCAGTTGCAGTGCTAGTCACATTGTCAATTATAACACAGTTGCAGTGCTAGTTACAGTGTTAGTTGCAGCACCAGTTGCAGTTGCAACACCAATTGTAGTACCAACACCAGTTGTAGTGAAAGTTTCTGTGAAGTATTGGGACTAATTTTTGGTTATCCTAGTGCACCCTAATCCAATGCATCTCCTGGTGCCCTCAACCATCAAAAACGTCAAAGTTGAATTTTTGGGCAAAGTCAAGGTTTGATTGGTCAAAGTCAAAAGACTAGCCAAGGTCAAAGTGAAAGATAATCATGACTTCCTCCATAAAATCAGAGTGGCGCAGCAGAAGCATGGTCTCTTGGTAGAGCATGGAAGACAAGGATTAACATCATCCTTGCAAAGAACAAAAGGAAAAATTATGGAACCAAAGATTGAAGAGCAGGCGTCAAAGGATGAAGAGTTTGATTTTTGGAGCTTCCAAGCATATGGATGTGGAGTAAGAGAAACAATAAAAACCAACTACTGTAGATCTGAATCTTTGGAAAGAAAAGGGATCTTTGTCGAAGCAGCGATTGTAGAACCAGAAAGGTCTCAGATCTAATACATCCAAAGGAACAACACACTCTCCAGGTTGGAAAGAATACTTGTCTCAGAAGAAAAGCAACTCAAGTGGAACAATAGCCAAACTCTAGGTTTGCATATCAGGTTTGATATTTTTATTATCGCTGCTTAAGTGAGTACTGCAATCCTTTAGATTTTATTAATGCTAGGAACAAATGAATACTTTGTATTATGTACTATTAATATAAATGCTTATTGTACTTAATTGCAATATGAACTGACATCTCCTCTAGGAGATATTTCTTGTTCTTGTTCTTAGGCAGGACACCTTGGTAATGCTATAATGAATTACTATGAAATTGATATGTTCTTATATAAAATGCTATTATATTGGAAATACTTTTGCTCTTGTTGTTTCTGTTTCGGGCAGGTTATCCTACATATTCCAGGAAGGTTACCACAGAAAAGCAAGACTTGAAAGGACTCGGAGCGAGTAAAACTTCAGAGGGAGTCAGTGATCAGGAAGAAGCAAGGTTTCGTGACACTTTCCAGGATGCATAGGGACATGCAGCAGACAGAAGCGTGGTTCGAGGATTCTCTCAGTTAAAGGGAGTTGATGACAGAATTCGAAAAAAAGGATCTTGTAGGCCTTTGTGCCGAGTTGTAGGCCTTCGTGCTGAGCTGTAGGCCTTCGTGTCGAGCTGTAGGCTTCGTGTCGAGTTGTAGGCTTTGTGTCGAGTTGTAGGCTTCATGTTGAATTGTAGGGCTTCGTGTCGAGTTGTAGGCCTTGTGTGGAGTTGTAGGCTTCATGTTGAGTTGTAGGCCTTATGTCGAGTTGTAGGCCTTGTGTGGAGTTGTAGGCTTCATGTTGAGTTGTAGGCCTTATGTCAAGTTGTAGGCTTGATACTACAGTGAGATGGTTTGGTATGTCGAGTTGTTGCTACACCGGTGAGACAGTCTGGTAGTCTAGTGTCGTAGTCGAGAACCTATATGGTTGCGATGGTGTTGCTTGTAATATGATCTGGGTGATCATGAGATACCCTGAGTAGCTCTAGTGATGCTACCAGTCTGCAAGACCATGTAGGTCTTATGCCATGTGAGATGGATGGATAATGATGATAGTAATGATGATACTCACGACATGGGTGTAGCCATGAGTCAGCACGTCATGCAGGTGTAGTCGATGACGATGATAGTGACACACACTACGAGGTGTAGCTCTTGTGTTCTCTAGCGGGTTGTGGCCCCTACGAGATTGACAGGTCCATATGGGTGTAGACTTGTGTGACGTAATGATGCTACCAGTAGCATGGTCTGCGTAACCATGACGAAAGGATCATGGCATAGCGAGCAAGGCTATGAAGACTAGAAGGGAACATCATGGTTAAATACCTCTCTAGCTAAGAGGGAGTGTTGATGTTTTGGTAGATGCGGGAGGTATTAACCTCCATGGATAAACCTTTGACCAGAATAGAATATTTCGTAAGCAAGAGAAAACCCAAACAGATGTGTGAAAACCTCGGAAGACAAGTTGGCTTAGCAGAATAAGTAATATTGAAGTATTATATGTAGAAAAGGACAGGTTGGCCTTGCTTGAAGAGACACTTGTTCACCTGGCTAGATTAGTATAAATAGAAGGCACTTGAGCTCATTTGGTAACACACTCACACTTAAGAAAGTGGTGCACAAGTCTAGAGGAAGAGTGCAGCTGCAACGACTGCAGCTGGGTACTTGTCTTGGTATGTGGTTTGGGACTTTTTGCTTGGTGCGCTACATTTGGAGAAAGGTGCACACTCTCTGTCTTGGTTATCCTTTGGGTCTAGTGCTGCTTCCAGAATCATTCTATCTGTCAAAGGTTACGGTCTCGGGGGTGGTTGCGTGCCTATGGTTGGGTGACAATATTGTGATATTGTCTATGGCTAAACGAGCACAACATTCTAACAACTCCATCATGGCATCTCTCCATACCTTCTGATTAGATGCCTCATAACAGGAAGGATCAGAATCAATGATGTGGCTCATTGCTGCAACATAGCTCGAGAATCTCTGAGGTCTCTTGCTCTCTCTGAAAGTACCATGGGGAGCTGCACGTCCCTCTGCCTCTTGCAAAGTCTGACAAGCCCATGCAGGCCTTTTCTGGCCTACTGCAATATCTCTAGGAACATCAACATGATCTACAGGATCAACTGGATCAACAGGCTCAAATGTCTCCATGGGCTCAATTGGCTCCCTCTGAGCTGCTGAAGGGTGAGGGGAAGAAGACACCATCTCCAGCTTCTCACTGTCAATCTTCATGTGAGATCCTCTAACTCTCCTGAAGGCTACCTCCTCTCAAAGGAAACATCCCTGCTCACCTCAATCTGTCTTTGACTTGGGATGTAGATCTGATATGCCTTCGAAGATTCACTGTACCCAACAAATGTACCTTTCTTGTTTGAAGGGTCTAACTTCGTCCTTTTCTCCTTGGGTACGTGAATGTATGCAGGACACCCAAATATCCTGAAGTGTGCAACCTCAGGCTTCACTCTGGTGAAGGCGTCCTTAGGAATCATGTTCCTCAAAATCCAAGTCTGAAGATCACATAGTATAAGTACCCACTCCAAGAAGCAATTGTCATAGTGCCACACAAATCTGAATGCACCAAGTCCAAGATCCCCTTGGATTTGCTGTCACTGCCCGGAAAAGATCCTTTGGCATTCTTGCCAAGAGCACAACCTCTGCAAATGCCATCATGCTCTATACAGAGTGCTGGAAGACCTGTCACCATCTTCCCCATAGCAGGAAGAGCTCTATAATGCAAATGAGCAAGTCTCCTATGCCATAACTCAATCAGACTGATAGAATCATGCATCAGGGCCTGAACTGGTCGAACTATGAATCTGTACAAACTCCTTGTCTGGTCTGACTGCTTTATGTCTTAAACTAGAGACTATTTAATATGTTTCCTTCTGCAACTATCACTATAGCTCCCTCTCAGAGCTATCACTGGTGACTTGCCTTCGTGGTAACCTGCCCGGAATAAGAAACAAGAACAACAACATCTCCATGACAACCTCCATGGAATTTAGCAAGATAACCTGCCTGGAACAAAGTCAACAACCAAGAGTATCTCCTAGAGGAGATCAATTTAGCTTGCAAACAAATGCATCTCATAATGATCATAACTTCAATAGATCAAAATGCAACATAAGATCGCAATAATGTCATAACAGTTAGAGGCATATCAAAACAATCAAACCTTGAGTCTTCACTTTCAAGGAGGGTGCGCTGTTTCTCTGAATGTACTAGATCTAAGATTGGATCTACATATTGTTGTTTGGACAAAAGATCCCTTCTCCTGCAAACACCCTCATGATAATGATACAATTTTAAACATATACAAGTGCATACCTATGAGATTGTAGCACCATCCAACTTGTCTTCTAATCTCAAGGTTTGCACAACTAGCAACTGCAACTGGCACGAAGCAACTGGCACTGCAATTGCAACTGGCACGAAGTAACTGCAATTGACACTGCAACTGCAACTGGAATGAAGCAACTGGCACTGCAATTGCAACTGGCAACTGCAACTGGATACAACAACTACAATGAGAAATTTCAACTTTCACCAAGTTGTAATTTGAGACCACTAGGAGGTGTGCTATGGTAGGGCGAGTTGATCTAGGGATAAATTAATCTCAGTGTCCTTCAATAGGTTGCTCAACGAGCTTGGCAAAGTTTAGGTCTTGAGCAACGACAATTTGCATCAATGTGGGAAATCTCACTATCTTCCTTCCAGCGATTAGACTGTTTTGAGGGAAACCTACTTTGATACCATGTTGAATTTTCATTAGTTTTGTTAACATTAGATTTACCATAGCATTTTGATCTTCTTTTAACATTCAATAACCATATACTGAAATATATAAGCAACAGATAAACAAGCAGAAGAAGACACAAAGATTTATCTTGGGAAACCCTTCTTCACAAGGGAGAAAAACCCAACAAACTTTTCTTAGAGAGAATATCCTTGCCAATACAATATAACCAATAACCAACTCTATCCACTAGATCAAACCAACAAAGAAGAATACTTATGTCCTCAAGAGATAACCCAAAAATGAAGTTGCATCAAACCCTATCCAGAGCGCGAGAGTATCTGGCCTCCACCAGCATACCACCAAGACAAAAGATAAACCCTAGCAAGGGTTATGAGGAAACCCTAGCCAACCTGCGCCCTTCTTCCTTCCTTCGTTGCTGGATTGCTGCAATTGCTACTCTCCACAAGACTTGTGCTATAGATGAGTGAGAGTGTGTGACAAATGAGGAAGGCACCACCTTTATTTATACTAGTCTGTCAGGTGACTTTTCAAGTAGGGCCGACTTGTCTTCCTGGAAAATATATATTCTCTTTGTCTTTTTCTTGTGGGGCCAACTTTACTTCTGGAGCATTATGTTTCTTCTTTATTATTATTCTGTGGGGTCGACTTCTCTTCTGGGATCTTCTAATTTCTTCCGAGGCTTCTTTGATCGGTTCAATGGTTATCCTTTGACTTCTTGTTGTTGATGATTGTAGCTTCATGAGACATTCTCCAAGTCGTTCTCCTCTGGACTAAGTTGAGACGATCTGTGAGAAAGCCCATGTGATGGGTGTGTTATACTCCTCTGGACTGAGTTGAGATGACGTGTGTGGTCTCTTGTCGTACTCCTCTGGACTGAGTTGAGACGACTTGAGATGGTCTCTTGTCGAACTCTTATGGACTTAGTTGAGTCGACTTGAGATGTCTGTCCAGATGGTACTCCTATGGACTTAGTTGAGTCGACTTGAGATGTCTCTCTAGATGATACTCCTATGGACTTAGTTGAGTTGATTTGTTGAGAGTGACGTCCTTGTGGTTGAGCACAGGTGGACGTGTCCCTAGTGGCTGAGCACTAGAGGATGTGAGAGATCCTTGCTATATTGTCTAAGAGTAAGATTTATTGTGTAACCCTAATTGTGTAAAGGGTACAAGTCGGCCCTATTGTGCCAATAGACACATTGATTGATGAGTTAGGTCTTGTATATATAAGAGAGTAAATCCCCATTGTGGATCACTCACTCACACTTCATTATAACATTCTCTCAATCTACTCGTACGAATGAAGTGCGCACTCCTCGTATGCGTAATCTTTCTTGGTCATAGAGCACCCTATTGTGTGTGCTAGGGTTTATGGTGCGGGGGATCTTCTCTTGACTCTATAGCAAAGGATTGCTTGGTTTTTCCCTTGATCGAGAAGGGTTTTCCTAGGATAACTTCTTGTGTTCTTGTGCATGGTTATTCTTCTTGTGATCTTGGTTACTTCAACTATTGTATATAGTATTGTTGCATTGTTTATGGTTCAAGTTCATGCTAAATTGAAAGAAACTACATGTGCTTGAGCTAAGCATTAAAATTCAACATGGTTTCAGAGCGGAGTTCCTGAAGAGCCATTTCACAAGCTATTCGAGCTAGCCGTCACCTTCTTGCTGCAACTGCAAAAAGGACCCCCTCCATTTTCCTTGTCAAGCTAGTTTTAGCACCTTCCCCTTGAACGTTGGGTCTAATTTTTGCACAAGCAAGTACGGTCTTCTCCAGCGCACCTCCTGTAACTCTCAGATAAAAAATCGAAGGAGTTTTGATTTTTGGCCCTAGGGTTCTGCAGATTTTGGCCTCTAGGGTTTCTGCTGTTCATTGAAGGATTTTTGCAGCTCACTAGGGTTCTTTTGACTTTCCAAGGCTTATTGTTGGCAGTCATAAGTCCAACAAAACCTAGGGTTTCTAACCTAAGCGTAGCTATCAGGTTTTCTGAAGCTAGGGTTTCTAGCCTAGCCGCTAGGGTTTGTGAAGAATCTACAAGCCATGATGAACAAAACTTTGGTGGAAAATAGTCTTGATGGATCAAGCAACTTCAACTCCTGGAAATCAAGACTACAAATCACTCTAGAAGAGAATGACCTATTGAATTTGATAGAAAAGACTCTACCAACAACAACGACTGATGAAGAGAAGGCTGAATGGATGTCAAAGCAAGGAAGACAATCATCTATTCAGTAAGAGATCATCTACTACCTCGCATCTCTACCTTGAAGACAACTTATGAAATGTATGATGCATTGAAGAAGATGTTTGAGAGCAACAACACAAACAAAGCTCTTACTTTGAAACACGAACTTCAAAATATCAAGATGACGAAAGTTGACACCATTTCTACCTTCATGAAGATTTCAGAAATCAGAGATCAGCTAGGTGCCATTGGAGAAACTATAACAGACAGAGAACTTGTCATGATTACTCTCAAATGCTCTTCCAAGACATTGGGAACCATTCCTTCAAAGTATCAGTGGTAGAGCAGATTTACCTGAGTTTGACCGTCTATGGACAGACTGCACTTAGGAGGAAACCAGACTTATAGCCAGAGGAGTGCAAGACTCCCATCATGATGACAATCAAGCCCATGTTTCTCATGCAAAGAGAGGCAGAAGAAATAGAAGAAGTTTCAACAAAGCATTCAAAGACAAGAAAACTTCAGCAAGTCCAAGTCATGAAGAAAGAAAAGACCTATTACGAGAAATTGTTTGACTAGGAAGAAAGGAAGACAACATGCCTCCACTGCAGATGTTGATTCAGAACCACTTCCGAGAGATGAAGACGTAAAAGATGAAGCATTCTTCTTCATATCAACACTCTCAGGTACGGTTCCTACTGATAGTGATATTTGGTTTATTGACAATGGTGCTTCTAGACACATGACTGGATATAGAGAACATCTCACTGATCTTGTAGAGAAAGAGTCTCGTCTGCATGTTGTACTTGGTGATAATGCCAGATATACTGTGAAAGGAGTTGGATCATCTACTTTCCAACTAGATTTTGACATACCACTACAATTAAGTGAGGTACATGTACTTGGGATGAAAAGGAACCTTGTCTTTGTTTCTGCCTGCGAGGATAAAGGCTACAAGGTTACTTTCTCGGAAGGAAAAGTTCTTGCATGGCACAAGAACTAACACATGAATTTTGCCCGAGTGATTGGTGTTCGAGAAAACAGTTTATACAGATTGACTGTCCGACCAGTCCAAGCCCTGTTACATGATACTATCAGCTTGAGTGAGCTATGGCATAGGAGACTTGCTCATTTACATTAGAGAGCCCTTCCCGCTATGGGGAATATGGTAACAGGCCTTCCAGAGATACATATTGAGCATGATGGCATTTGCAGAGGTTGTGCACTTGGCAAGAATGTCAAGGGGTCCTTTTCGAGCAGTGATAGTAGATCCAAGGGGATCTTGGACTTGATACATACAAATGTTTGTGGACCCATGATTGTTGCTTCCTTGAACGGATATGTGTACTATGTGCTCTTCATCGATGATCACTCTCGGAAGACGTGGATTCAGTTCTTGAAGACCAAGGATGGAGTCCTTGCGAGATTTCAAGAGTTTAAAGCTCAGGTTGAGAACCTGACCGGGAGGAAGATCAAGGTGCTAAGATTAGATAACGGAGGAGAGTACACTTCCAGGGATTTCAATGATTTTTGTATTGAGGCAGGGATCAAGAGGGAGTACACCATTCCTTATAACCCTTAGCAGAATGGGGTTGCAGAGAGGAAGAACATATCCATTGTCGAGGCAACCAAAGTGATGATACATGATCAGAATCTACCTATGATTATATGGGCAAAGGCATCCCTGACAACTGTGTACGTTCATAACAGGAGTCCTCATAAGATTCCGAAGAACATGACTCCCGAAGAAGCTTACACCGGAGTGAAGCCTGAGGTTGGACACTTCAGGATATTTGGGTGTCCAATATACATTCATGTACCCAAGGAAAAGAGGACCAAGCTAGACCCTTCAGGCATAAAGGGTACATTTTTGGGGTACAATGAATCTTCGAAGGCATACCGGATCTTCATCCCTGGTCAGAGACAAATCTAGGTTAGCAGAGATGTCACCTTTGAGGAAGAGATAGCCTTTCAAAGATCCAGAGAATCTCAAATGGAGATTGATAGCGAGAAGAATGAAGAGACAATACCTTCTCCCCCTTCAGCAGTTCAAAGGGAGACATTTACTGATCCAGTCAATCCAGTTGATCCCGTAGCTCTAGTTGATGTTCCTAGAGACATTGCAGTAGGCCAAAAGAGGCCTGCTTGGGCTCGACAGACTCTGCAGGAGGCAGAGGGACATGTAACTCCTCATGGCACATTTCGAGAGAGCATGAGACCACAAAGATTTTCGAGCTATATTTCAGCTAGGAGCCACATCATTAAAATTGAGCCTTCTTGTCATGGAGAAGCAACATGTCAGCAGGTTTGGCAAGATGCCATGACTAAAGAGTATCAATCCATCATGAAGAATGATGTGTGGGATATTGTTCCGAGATCGAAAGGGAAGTCTGTAGTGACTTCCAAGTTATAAGATCAAACATGCAGCTGATGGAATTGTCGAGAAGTACAAAGCGAGATTTGTGGCTAGAGGATTCTCTTAGGTGGAGGGAATAGATTATGAGGAGACATTTCCTCCTGTTGCCCGATACACTTCCATCCGTACGATTATTGCTCTTGCAGCATCCATGGGTTGGAGACTACGTCAGATGGATGTAAAGACAACCTTTTTCAATGGTGACATCGAGGAAGAAGTTTACATCGAGCAGGTAGATGGATTCGTGACACATGAGAAGGAGTCTCATGTATGCAGGTTGAAGAAAGCCCTGTATGCCCTGTATGGACTAAAGCAGGCACCTCGTGCATGGTATGAGAAGATTGATGGATACTTGATGAGTTTGGGCTTCAACAAGAGTGTTGCTGATCCCAACCTATACTATCACATTGTTGGTGACGAGTGTCTGATTTTGGTCCTATATGTTGATGACTTATTCCTCACCGGTTCAAAAAGCCTTATTGTTGAATGCAAGCGTGCATTGGCTTCTGAATTCGAGATGAAGGANTTGATTGAGAAGGGTTTTCCCAGGATAACTTCTTGTGTTCTTGTGCATGGTTATTCTTCTTGTGATCTTGGTTACTGCAGCTATTGTATATAGTATTGCTGCATTGTTTATGGTTTAAGTTCATGCTAAATTGAAAGAAACTACATGTGCTTGAGCTAAGCATTAAAATTCAACACTTGGCATCTTCATCTCTAAGAAAAGTTGTCCCAGAGGTGAATACCTCTCGCTGCTACCAAAAACATCAACATCAAGCACATGTAGGAGCGAGAGATAATGATCCAAAAACATAGTAACTAGAACACTCAGCCCAAACCATTTTTAGGAGCTCAACTTAGCTGGCTATGACATGCAGATTATATGAGGAAACGTAAGAACCTCTTGTTTACCCAACCAGTTATTAATGTCATAGCCACTGGCTCCTGAAAAAAATGGTTAACCGGAATATCATTCAAGTGTTAAACAGTTGGTGTTATTTAAGGGACTTATAACTCAATGACTTAATCCCTGCTAAGTTCAAACAAGTCATCAACTGGTTGTCTGCACTGTACGGAGGGCTTAATATTATCCCAACTTCTGTCACACATCACAGCGTCACTGACTAAAGGGTTTGCTACTCCAGAATAAAGCATATTCAATATGGACTAGCTCACCATGTATATTAAGGTGAGACGTTTTTTTCTATTTGGACATACTAGCCCTTTTGAAACATACATTGTTGCAGTAGAAGTACAAAACAGAAATTGAATGTTTCCTTTATGGTTGACTGCAATATAGCCCGGAGCATATTCAGTAGGGACTAGGTCACCATTAACCTTATTACTATTTGGAAATAGAATAATAGACACATACTAGCTCTTTTGAAACATGTCTTAATATGAAAAAATGACATGACAGAAAGTGGGTGTTTGCATTATTGCTGACAGCATTATAGCCTTTTTTGCCTGTTTTAAATTCTAATTCTTCTTTGGTTGAGACTGCAATTTCTATTAAGCTCATGTAATTAATGCCATCAGTAGGAACCTGGTCTATATTCCATAGCATGTGGCATTACTTTCTAGTATATGCATTACTTTTTGGCTTTGGATTTCCGTGGTTTATTAAGGTGTAATATTATTGGTTGAATTCTGTCTGAGCTGCAGCTTTTCTTGATTACAAGTGCAGTGGAGCTGGTGCTCACTTATTTAAAGCATGGGCGATATACTTGAACCGGTCTATCATTCTGACACCAGAGGTAGTCTTTTCCAGGTTCCCTCTTTTAAAGTTGTAGATATTATTTAAAACTGATTTAATTTTCTATTTTGTGTTTAGGATATGAAATACCTTCATAATGATACTAATAATAAGAGGTGTACTGACTTCTAGAATTCAGATCTTTGTATACTAATGCATTTGTGTTTTTGTTTCCTTATTTATCCGACACACCAATAAATTCATCCTATATCTGTGTGTAGAAGAATACATTTGGTTGTCAAAGCTTTTAGTGTTCATTAGTTGAAGCCCCGAATGAGCAATTCTGCTTATTCTCAAGGCAAAAGCAGTGGAACTATGGGTTTCTTACATCTACTGTTTAGGAACTACTGTGTTATGAAATATTACTTAAGCTTCAATATCTCTGTTTAACATGCATTGACTTTGGCTAAAGAAATTGCACTCCAAGATCATTTCTTCCATTTTTCAAGATGATTTCATGTAATTTCCAAAATTGTAGGAACTGTGCTGTAGAGTTTAACTGATAGGAAAAGGGCACAAATGACAGACACGGGATGAAATCTCGGTTGTTAAAAATATAGCATGCAATATTATAAGAATGTTACAAATGCATGGGAACAAATTCTTTGTATAAGATACAGACCGTTGAAATTTTGTGTTATAAACAAATAGCTTATTCGTTTGAATTACGCTGTGCAGTCCAGTTCGTGTCTTTTTATGAGGAAGCATTTCTTATGTTTCACAGAATATGATCTTGATCAGGAATTGTTATCTATGCCTCTCATATTCCCTCATGATGAAATAGCTCTGGTTCTACAAGGTATGCATATAAGGAAAATTTTGGCAACTAGAATTTCTCAACTAACCGAAGCAATTATTGTTGTTCTTTGTAGGGGGATCGCACAGACAAGCGCAACACAAGTGCTTTTAATACCTGGAAAGATATTATTATACCTGGAAATGTTGATGATAGTATAATGTTGCAAAACTCTGCAAAAGATGACATGGTCAAACCTATTCCCCTATCAAAAAGGAAGTACTTGGCAAACTTCTTGGGCCGGGTGCAAGGGAAAGTTGGTCGGCTCCAGCTTCTGAAGCTCTCACAGCAGTTTCCGGACAAGGTTCATCTCTTTTTGCTTGTCATTACTTGTCAAATTATTCTTTCCCACATTTCTTTTTGGTAGCAAGTATATTGTCCCCCAGTAATTGTTTGCCATAATTTGGAGGCCCCTTGGAGTCTTAACTTTGGCTTGTCTCAATGTTAATGATCACATGAACAAGTCTTTCTTTTATTGGTATAGATATTAATGTGCCTTCACCAATTTCGAGTCTATTTTGATTGAAAAATTACTCTATCGAGCCACTATTAACCCATCTTGGATTTGTCAATAAACAATTTCCCAAGAGAAATCACATGAAACCTTTGTGACTGTTTTATTTATTAGCGTTAGTTATCAATAGTTATTGGCAGATGTTAATTTAATTTTGACATACACATCTTTTATACTGCTCAGTGCTTTCCTTTGTGCAGTTTTGTTTAAAGGCCATTGTTTTCTAGCTGGCACCCCATTTTTCAGAAGGAAGACACCCTAAAAGAAGCTTAACTGTTGGAAACTGTCCTTGTTTAATAACCTTCTCATTGAAATCAATCTATAGCTAAATCCCATCTATTCTGACCCATCAACCCTTATCGTAGGAAGCTCCATTAGACAAGGTTGCCCCTGGAAAGAGAAAGAAGAGATTTCATGTTAGGCTTCATTCTACAGGTTATTAGAGGCTAAAATTTTATCTATCCACTGCTTGTGAATGTAAATATAGACTGAAAGCATGTTGGTCTTGATCTTTTCAGTTGGTTGCAACAAGATTGTTGCCAACAAATATCGATTTTGCAGTCCAAAGAAATTAATTCTTATATAAGTTATTCTTATACTGTTTCTTAGTATCAGAGAGATCAATAGGTTGATTGTCATGAATAAGTGTTTCCAGAATGGCAAGTGCTTCCAGATTTATATTTCATGGTTTCATTGCGCATTAAAGTCATATTTACTTTTGTCCTATTGAGATTGTTTTGTTAATATTAAAAGCTGATGGAATGAAGAGCATACAAAGCAGCAGTGCTAAACCTTTGTCATGATGAGGATGTTTTTATATCCCTCCACCCCAAGAGAGTGCATCAAAGTAAATGTAACAAGGAGTGCAATCAATGCAAATAGTAACTGGGGGTGAAAAAAACAGAGAGAAGTTGAAATAAATTGATATAGTCTTTTTGGTGCATCAAGTTTTATGATTTTCATTTAGTTGCTTGACTGAATTTATCTTCCCGTAATCTTTTTAGAAACTGGACTGACATGCATAATTCTGAACATGGACACAACCTGCTTACGATCGAGGAGTCAAGTTGTTAAATTTCTTTGAAATGCAACCTCAAATGCCACCCTTAACAATTTTTTTTTCTTAGTTATAAATGTTGAAAGCAGTTGTAAGTTCTTAGTACTCATCACCTGATCATTGATCAACTAACCAGTTATGAGCTTCAGAGACCCATAAATGGCTGAGCATGATGAAGGTTTTGGTTTCTTGTTTCTTTCTAGTGAATCTTGATATTTTGATTTAAACATTGTCTTAAATTGCGGTTAACTGCTGATGATCACCTCCATCGGAACTGTATACCATTTATTCTTGTAGTTATTTTTTTGAGAACTTCCATTATAGAGGGTTTCTCCATTCAAATACATATAATCTTCACATTTACATTAAAATTTCATATATTAACAAAAACTTATTTCACCAAATAATGTATTTCATTGCATGCATTGAGCCAAATGTCAACCATTTGTGTTAACTGTACAGTTGGAAGCTCCAGAGTTAAAGTTCAGTGGTCCTGAGAAATTTGGGAGGATTGAATACTTTCAACATCTACGCAATGCGAAGTTCTGTTTGGCTCCAAGAGGGGAGTCATCTTGGACCCTCCGGTTTTACGAGGCCTTCTTTGTTGTATGTATTCTGTTCCCTTCACTCAGGATCTGGTCATGTATTTTAGCTAGCGTTTTCTGGCATAGAAGAGCTGTTGAAGCAGGTTTTTTCTCATATATTTGGGCCCACTTTTGGGTGCTTGTAATGTTTCTAATCAAATTTCCATTGCAAAACTTATTAATTTCTTGCATACAGGAATGCGTGCCTGTTATCTTGTCAGATCAAATAGAGTTACCTTTCCAAAACGTTTTAGATTACAGTCAGTTTTCCATCAAGTGGCCGGCTACACGTATAGGAGTGGAGCTTTTGGAATATTTGGATTCCATAACAGGTGAGTATTTACCAAAACATAATCATTTTGTTTGACTTGTTTTTTTAGGAAGGATCTAAAATATTGCCAATTGATTTATCAGATACAGAAATAAAAAGGATGATAGCAAGGGGTCAGCAAGTGAGATGTTTATGGGCATATGCCCCAGAAAGTGTAGGATGCTCGGCTATGACTGGTATTCTGTGGGAGTTGCAACGGAAAGTGAGGCACTTCCATCAGTCGGCAGAAACATTTTGGCTGCATAATGGTTCAGTAGTCAGCAGGGATCTTGTTCCTTTCAATGAGTGGAGACCCCCAATGCTTCTACCTTAATTTATTGTTTTTGTAAGGCATAATTCCACAGGTTAACTTTGAAGATGAGTATATGTTTTGAAAATATGTATCATATAATTATGTCTTTGTCATTTGTATTTCCATGAAATATTCTCTTTTACGTGGGGAATTTTCAAATGTGTCGTTGAATCAATGCTTTTTGTTTGGCATTCATTTATCCTTGTGTAGTAGATATATCTTTTTGTATTGGAACTCAGCTTTATATATCATGCTTTTTGTTTGGCATTCATTTATCCTCGTGTAGTAGATATATCTTTTTGTATTGGAACTCAGCTTTATATATCAATAATTATCAATGTCTTGTCACATTCTCTGACTTCTTAAAGTAGTAATTTTTACTTGGCCTTTGGCTCTTATTTTTTTACAGTAAATGGTCATCCGTTAACCAAGTGGGTTCTACCTCTGGCTTGATGCCACGACCTAAAGGTATTTAATATTTATTACATCAAACTGGCTTGTCTGGTCTTCGATTCAGTGATTAAATGTCTTTTTAGCTGCATGAACACGATAACATATCTTCGGGGGGGACTCGAACCCAATGCTGTCAATGCACAAAAATTGCTTTAATTTAACCACTTTACCACAATGCACTAAACATTACCTAACTTTACCTCAGAACCTCATGCTTGTGCTTTGATTTAACCACTTGACAACAACCCCCTTAACATTACCTTGGGCTTTATTACTGTTTTTTGGTTTTCTACACAGTAATTCTATAATATGAATCTTAAACCAAGGCTAAGTTTTTTCCCCTTTTTCCTGCAATATTTTTTTCTTCCACCGTGTCTACATCGTACAAACAAAAGACTATTGTTGCTTTCTACTAACGATTATTGCATGCTGTTTCCATGCATCTACTTGCTGTTTCTATACATCTACTTGTATATTTGATTTCCATACATATCCTATTCTTCATTTAAAGGGAAGTAGACATACAAATGAGGATGTCGTAGTACTATCATGTGAAGGCATTGACTCAACGACAGTGAAATCTTGTGAGGGGCGATCAAGGGATGCATACTCAAAACAGAACTTGATATGGATGGCGAGGGTATTAGGTGCCAACATTAAGTTTCCTTGTTGATGT
>JZKD02S0282102.1:7153-17269 GCA_000966675.3 Picea glauca | reverse complement strand
AGAGAGAGAGAGAGAGAGAGAGAGAGAGAGGCGCATCTTTGGGAGAGGAATTTCTGTATTTGTTTGAGTTTTCTCTTGGCATTGTATTGGCTATCTATAATAAGGAGGTTTTGCTGGCTTTTCTTCCCCTAGAGGGTTTCCCAGGATAAATGCCGTGTCTCTTGTGATTGTGTATTTCTCAGTGATCTTGTCTTATGTTGCTATTATCTATTGAAATGCAAAGAACTATAATAATGGCTTAAACATTAACATGGTATCAGAGCCAAGCTGAAGAGAGCATCTTTCACAAGAGAAAGTGAAAAACGTCACTCTTGTCGTACATGCAAATTAGGGATTTTTATTGGTGAGGTATTTCTGCTCTAAAACCACCTAGAAAAGTGTGCCCTCCCTCAAGGATCATTTTGGCACCTTCAGCGCACTTTTTCAGTGGCTAGATCTCCCAGAAAGTGAAATCCTAGTTTCACAAAATACTAGAAAACTAGAAAACTAGAGTACCAGAAATACCAGAGTACCATAAGTACTAGAAAACCAGAAGCACCAGTCCATAAATTTGTTGGTCAAGTTTGAGGGGGTAAAAGTTGGATTTTTAGAAATCTGACTGCACCAGCTTACTCGCCTCAGCTCAATGCATCTATCCCCTAGATAAGAATTTCAAAATTTGAAGTTTGAAAAATTAGGGGTTCCTCATAAAAGCATAAGTTGTAGTTGCAGTTGCAGTCTCAAAACCAGTTGCAGTATCAATTGCAGTTGCAGTACTAGTTGAAGTATCAGCCGTAGTACCAGTTGCAGTCACCCTTGAAGTTTTTAAGAGTTGGTAATGAGTACCGCTGCTGCCATATGGAGCCACTACTTGCAAATGCTATCAGAGGTATGTACTCACATATGTTTAAATGGTTAAACTTTAAAGAGTATTTGTAGGAGAAGGGATCTCTTGCCATATATCCAGAAGGATCTCAAGATCCAACACATTCAGAGGAATGATGCAACCCATTTGTGATTATTCTGATATGCATATATTTATTATGACAATATTTTGATTAGTATTGCATGTTGTAGCTATGACCATCATTATAACCTTATCAAAATCTGAGTCAAGGTATTAGATGGATTAAAAGTTGAGATAATAGAGCTTATCCTCTAACCCAACCTTTTGTCAAGATAGAATATCGTCTTAGTACAGAAGACAGGTTGAAGAAAGCACTCGTCACTTGAGTTAAGGAGACTTGGAAGAAAAGAAAGCACTCATACTTGAGGACAAGGCTCCAGGTTTGATTAATCAAGTTGATAAGATTCAAAGGAGAAACCTTGTGTGTTAGTTCCAGGTTGCCATGAAGGAATGTTTGATCACAACACTATGAGAGTGTTGACCTCATTTTGTATTGTATTCCTTACCTTTAATCTTTGCTTCAGATAATTTACAAGTGATAGCTCTAAAGGAGCTACTGTGATGATTGTTTGTGCTATTGATTTATATTATCAAAAGGATATTACTCTTACTTGCTGTTTTTTCGACCTTGTTCCAGATCACAGGTAATGTCCCCAAGGAAGCTATAGTGAAGGTTGCATAAGGCAATGTGCTAAAGGAGAAACTATAAATGAAGCAATCATCATTGGAAGTGAAGAAAATGGCTTGTATGAGCTAAAGGGTCACTCAGAGGCTGCCATGACCCATGCCATTGAAAACTCATGTGAACTTTGGCATAGAAGATTAACTCACATCAACTACAAGGTGCTACCATACATATGCAAAGTGGTCATAGGTTTACCAGAACTCAAGGTTGACCATGAAGGCGTATGCAATGGATGTGCACAAGGGAAGAACATCAAGAACCCTTTTTCGAAGAGAGATAGAAAAACAGAAGGAGTCCTAGAACTCATTCATTCAGATGTGTTTGGCCCAATGCCATCATCCTCCATTAGTGGCAAGTTCAAGGAATTCAAAGCCTTGATGGATAATATTTCTGAAAGAAATATCAAGATACTCAGGTCAGATAATGGAGGAGAATATACCTCAAAAGAGTTCATGAACTTCTGCAAAGATGTTGGGATCAAGAGGGAACTCACTAGTCCCTATAATCCTCAACAAAAAGGTGTAGCTGAAAGAAAGAACATAACGATAATGGAAGCTATGAAGACTATGATCCATGATCAAAATCTTCCTATGTGCTTATGGGCAAAAGCAACAATGGAAATTGTATATGTGCAGAACCGATTATCCCATAGTGCACTTGGGTTCAAGACCCCGAAATAAATGTTCACCGAAAAGAAGCCAGAGGTAAGCCATCTCAAAATATTTGGCTGTCCAGTATTTATACATATACCGAAAGACAAAAGAAACAAGCTGGAACCCTTAGGAAAGAAAGGAATATTTGTGGGATACTTGTTAATATTATGGTAGCTGCGGGAGGTATTTACCTCCACGTGTGAACCCGACGAGAATAGAAGACTCCAGAAAGTAAGAGAAAACCCTAATGAGTTGGATAAATACCCTAGAAGTCTTGTCGGCTCAAGAAGATAATTTATATTAGGTTATTAGCCTCCAAGAAAAGAAGTTAGCCATAAATAATAATAATAATATACTGAACAGACACATATCCAGAAGGATAAGTCGGCCCCAGCAAATCTGGCAGAACCAGTATAAATACAATGCGCCAGTTCTCATTTGACAACATCTCAGAATTGCAGTTCCCAGTTTGGTGCGCACTGCAGTTCCCAGTTTGGTGCGCACATGTGGAGGAGACCTACAGGTGCAGCTGCAACAACAACAAGTTTTCAGTATTGGCTTGAATATCTCTTGGCTAGGGTTTGGACTATCTGATCAGCTTTTTGTGATGTGCTATCCTTAGGTAAAGGTGCACTACCCCTTTGTTTGGATATCTAGCCTAGGGTTTTCTTCCAGAGTAATTATTAGTCAAGGTTAAGGTGCTCGGAGGGTGGCTTCGACCTATGGTTGGGTGACGAGGGTATCGTCAATGGTAAAATGAGCACACCTTCTTCTATATTCTAATAGGTTATGGTCCCACACCTCCTTCATTCAGTCTAAATGCTGGAAGGAAACATAGCCACTAGATATTGAGCTCGTTGAGGAACTGCCGCTAGGGTTACTAGCAGAAGCAGCTCCCAAGAAACTGCAGCTAGGGTTACTAGCATGTGCAGTTGTAGAAACCCTAAACCTCTTGTTGAGACACCTTAAGTGAATGGATTGACCTAATATCTAGATAGATCAGTGCACCCTATCCCAGTGCATCTCCTGGTACTCTCAGAAAGGCAAGACGTGAAGTTTGGATTTCTGGTAAAATCTAGGGTTTGACCAAGTCAAGCAAGCCATGAAGAACTCTATGAAGTCTGAGAACAAGTTAGATGGAGCCTCTAACTTCAGAGTGTGGAAGACAAGGATTGATCTCATCCTTGCCAAGAATAAAGTACTGGATATCGTGAAAGGAAAGATCGTGAAGCCAGAATTTGAAGAAGGAGAAGAGAAGGAACCGTAGAATTTTGCAGCTATGGAGAAGTTCAAAGATGTTGACATCAATGCCATGAGTATCATAGTGGATTCTATAAAATACCACCTGATATTCTACATCTCCCATATTGACGCATCGAAGAAGATGTATGATGCCTTAACAAATCTCTTCTTAGTCATAAAAATCGGACAAGTTATGAGTCTGAAGAATGAGCTCCGTGACATGAAGATGAATGATGATGACAACATAACATCATACTTTGTAAGGATCTCCCAGTTAAGAGACCAACTATAAGCTATTGAAGAGATCACTTTAGAGAAGTAATTGGTGAACATAGTACTCAATGGTCTTCCCAAGACATGGGATGCATTTGCCGCAAGCATGAACATAAGAAAGGAGTACCCGACATTTGAAGAACTTTGGACTTGCTGTGCTCAAGAAGAATCAAGGATCAATGCAAAAGAGAAACCCCAAAAGAAGTACGATGATCAAGCCTTCACAACAAGATTCAAGAACTTCAGGAACAAAAGGAAGTTTGGTTCAAGAAGGAAGCCAAATCAAGAGAAAGACATTTAAAAAGTACAATGCTTCAACTGTCAAAAGTACGATCACTACAAGAATCAATGTCTCAAACTAAAGAAAAGGAAAGAGAAACACGAAGCAATGATTTCCGAAGAAAAGGAACCTACAAAGAAAACTAAGCAGGATGGAAGAGACTTCTTCTTCTAAAAAGGTAACAACACTCTTCTTATTTCCTGTACATATCTTGTTTGCATCGTCTCTGTACATATGTTGTATATCTATCTCTTAGAAAGATAAAATGTTCCAAGAAGAACTATATCCATGGAAGAACAAACAAAATAAGGATTACTATACAAGAAAAGATGAAATATATCTATTACAAGATAAGCCGAAATCAGAATCAATCTTGAAGAGACTTAGAAGAAGCAAAGACAGAAAGAATTCAACAATCGAGAAGAAATTAGAGAAAGACTTATGATGTTTTGAAGAAGACAATAAGACAGAAGCATGGAATCTGTCAGACAAGAGAGCAAATTATATATTGTAGAAGACAATAAGGATGCAGATGGAAGCATGGACTCTATTAGACAAGAGAACAAATTATATATTGCAGAAGACAATAAGGATGCATATGGAAGCATGGACTCTGTCAGATGGAGGGAGCCGATTATATGCACTCTTACATGAAGCGAGGGTTAGGATGGAGCTAATCCTATGATCCATTGAATATGATGAAATATATATATCCTTGGTAGCAACCATGAAAGTCAGTACGTGTTCAGTTCAACTGCAGAAGAGGACTTCTTCGAAGAGAAGCCTTAAAGTATTCTTGGTTGTCCATCCAGATCCGTGATCCTATGATGAAAGGAAGAAGTGGAATATCTAGGGCATGGAATCTATAAGAAACTCCATGGACCCAAGAGCTAAAGAAAAACATGAAGATTCCAAGAAAGAAAGAGGAACCAAAACAACTAGTCATTGTATTAAAAATCACAAGATTACTAGCCTGATATGAACTCACTAAAAGCAATCAAAGTAGAAGAACTGAAAGTCATGATGAAGAACAATGTATGGAAGACTTATGAAAAAAAGCATTGCGAGATCCAAAACTAGAGGTTCTCCTAGATGGAGGGAGAAGACTATGATAATTACTTGTTCCAGTAAACTAGACTTATCTCTAATTAAGTCATTATATCATCCACAACAACCATGAGTTGGAGTTCTACATCATATGAATACAAAGAATGTTCTCCCAAGAAATTGAATAAAGAACGTATTCATATGAATACAAAGAATGTTCTCCCAAGAAATTGAATAAAGAACGTATGAAGAGCAACTTCAAGACTTTGAGGCATACCAGAAAGAGACTCCTGTAAGCAGATAGAAGAAGATAACATGGTGAAGAACCTCCAGTGCACAACAGAAGCATGGTGAATATTTCCTATAACATCAATATGACTACTCAGTAGACTAGATCTCATGATGACAGAAGAAGTGCCACATAAATATGTTCCATCTTTCCAACTATGATATACTCTATTGTTCAGATCTACATGAAGCCTTCACAGTGTTTTAGACTAAAGTACATTTGAAATCAAGCATTACATTATCATGATGAAATCCAGAAAGGAGAAAATGATTCTCCAATACATATCTCCACAGATGAGCAGATAAGCAGACATTTTGGTAAAGCTCCTATCCAAGATGAAAGAGATTGCGTACTCAAGCTAGAGCTCATGGAAACAACTTCCCTCTTATTGAAAAAGGAAGAAATGACTCTCCAAGTTAGGAGGGAACACTGAAAACATTATTGAAGACATTCATCCTTAAATTTGAAAAATAGTCCATTTTGGATAGATGCTTTCCTTCTTGGAAAGTGGATTGAGATTTCTGACGGACAGTGACTTTCCATTGTGGTTAACATGGGAAGTAGTCTGATTGTTGATGTATCATAGACAACAACTTCCCATTGTGGTTAACATGGGGAGTGGTCTAGGACAGTCTCTCTTCTTGAGGGTTACTCAAGAAGACTGGCCCGCCTCGCCGGACATCGATTTCTCATTGTGGTTAACATGAGGAATGGTCCGTTTTGGAGGTTGATACATGATAGTATTTTCCTCTTGTGGTTAATGGAGGAAATGGTCCAGACAGTCATTCCTTAGGGTTTACACATTCTCTCCATGGTGCACTTTGATTAGTGTAGGAGGAATGGCCTAGGGTGGGGAATGGTCCAGGCTCAACAATCAGGGACAAACATTCCTTAGGGTTATACATTCTCTCCAGGGCACACTTTGATTAGTGTAGGAGGAATGGACTAGGGTGGGGAATGGTCAATAACAGACATTCATTAGGGTTTATACATTCTCTCCAGGGCACACTTTGATTAGTGTAGGAGGAATGGCCCAGGGTGAGGAATGGTCCAGACTCAGACATTCCTTAGGGTTTATACATTCTGTCCAAGGTGCACTTTGATTAGTGTAGGAAGAATGGCCCAGGGTGAGGAATGGTCCATGCTCATAAATCATAAACAATCCTTCTTCCTTGTTTGAGAAGAATAGGGTAGATAGCCCATTGCCGATGAGGGCAGATATTCTTTCAAATCTCACAAACATGAGTGAAATATTGGCCCAGATGATTCAATTTATTTTTAACAATATTTTCTGTGCAGGATGGCATCAGATGATTTTATGGAGACTACCTATCTCTAGACAGTAGAGATATACTACTGTGGTGGATATTTTCCACTATTTTGAGGCATATATTCTTTCAGAGCTCATAGATGTGAGTGAAAGATTGGCCCAGACAAATCAGTTTATATCATAACATTGTTTCTGTGCAGGTTGCTATCAGATGTTTGTTATGAAGACAATAGATATAGACTACTGTGGTGGATATGTTCCATTGTTCGTGAGGCAAATATTCTTTCAGAGCTCACAGATGTGAGTGAAATATTGGCCCAAATAATTCAGTATATATCATAACATTGTTTCTATGCAGGTTGCTATCAGATGTTTGTTATGAGGACTGTATGACAGTAGATGAGGACTACTGTGGTGGATATGTTCCACTATTCGCAACCTTACGTTGCTGATCAAGTACTTGTATGTTACTTGGTGTGGTAGTGAACCACTGGATTGTAGTTATGTACTACTATGGATAGACACAGTTGTGTTCTATTTTTTTTCTAACTGCCTTGAAGATTATCAACAGTTTATTGGAAATAATCACCATCCAGACGAATGATGAACAAAGATTTTCCAGACAGAAATTGGTTCAGAGCATTTACTCGTCTAGATTATAAGAGTGTCTCTTGTATCAATCTATGGTGAGAGTGACTTATCCAACATCATGTCTAATTACTCATATGAAGTATGGTTTAGAGAGATGATGTAGCTGATGGTGATGGTGATGCTCATGATCTAGTCATGAAATAGTCTAGATGACCATATTGATGCTATCGGGTAAATGGTATGTTTTGTGCTCAAGTCCATTACCTATAAATACCTCCCTAGATAGGAGGGAGTGTTAATATTATGGTAGCTACGGGAGGTATTTACCTTCACATGTCAACCTGACGAGAATAGAAGACTCCAGAAAGCAAGAGAAAACCCTAATGAGTTGGCTAAATACCCTAGAATTCTTGTCGGCTCAAGAAGATAATTTATATTAGCTTATTAGCTTCCAAGAGAAGAAGTCAGCTAAAAATAATAATAATATACTGAACAGACACATATCCAGAAGGAGAAGTCGGCCCCAACAAATCTGGCAGAACCAATATAAATACAGGGCGCCAGTTCTCATTTGACAACATCTCAGAATTGCAGTTCCCAGTTTGGTGCGCACTGTAGTTCCTAGTTTGGTGCGCATGTGTGGAGGAGAGCTGTAGGTGCAACTGCAGTAGCAACAAGTTTTCAGTATTGGATTGACTATCTCTTGTCTAGGGTTTGGACTATCTGATCAACTCTTTTTGATGCCCTATCCTTGGGGAAAGGTGCACTACCCCTTTGTTTGGCTATCTAGCCTAGGGTTTTCTTTCGGAGTAATTCTCAGTCAAGGTTAAGGTGCTCAGAGGGTGTCTTTGGCCTATGGTTGGGTGACAAGGGTATCGTCAATGGTAAAATTAGCACACCATCTTCTATATTCTAACAATACTGTGAGGTCTCCAAAGCCTTCATAATTTATATACCAGGTCACTGTGACATTGAGATCAACAGGGATGTGACCTTTAATGAAGATGCAACGCTCAAGAAATCAAGAAGATGCCATCTTGAAGAAGTATATGAAGAGGAACCCGTAATCCCCAAAATTGCATAATCAGTGAGGGAGGTTCCCAGAGCTGCAGAACCAGTGAGGGAAGTCGTAACTTCCCTTGATGAGGAAATTCTATAAGACCATGATATAATAGAAGTTCAAGAACCTGCTCAGATGATGATCCTGCATAAAAGAAATCCAGCTTGGGCTAGAGAGCTTATTCAATATGGAGAGAAGTATGGTGTTCCCGAAGGAACCACGAGACAGGTGAAAAGACCAAATCCATTCTCCAATTATACAACTTTGATGTGTGATCTCCTAGAGGAGGAGGCTACCTGCTTTGAAGAAGCCATTCAGAGGAAAGAATGGGCAGATGCCATGAAAGAGGAATACAAATTCATAATAAAGAATGATGTATGGGAAATAGTTCCTAGACCGAAGAGTAAGGATGTGGTATCCTCCAAATGGCTCTTCAAAATAAAACATCCTGCTGATGGAAGTATTGAGAAGTATAAAACAAGATTTGTTGCTCGTGGATTTTCTCAAAAAAAAAGAAGGCATTGACTATGAAGAGACATTCTCTCCTGTAGCCAGATACACTTCGATCGGAACCATCATATCCCTTGCAGCTAAAATGAAGTGGAAGTTACACCAGATGGACGTAAAGACATCCTTCCTAAATGGTATCATCGAAGAGGAAGTGTATATAGAGAAACCTCAATGATTTGAAGTTGAAGACAAGAATTCTCATGTCTGCAAATTGAAGAAAGCCTTATACGAATTGAAGCAAGCCCCTAGAGCTTGGTATCGCCGTATAGAAATTTTTCTGACGAGCTTAGGCTTTACCAAGAGTAAAGAAGATTCTAAACTCTACTTCAAGGTTATGAACGATGAGCCAGTGATACTATTGCTATATGTGGATGACTTATTCTTAACTGGAGAAGAAAATCTCATCACTGAATGTAAGAAGAGACTCGCTTCAGAATTTGAGATGAAAGACCTTGGCCTAATGCATTATTTCTTGGGTCTTGAGGTATGGCAGAGTTCGGAGAAAATATTTCTTAATCAAGGGAAGTATGTAGTCAAAATCTTGAAGAGATTCGACATGTTGGAGTGAAAGTCCATGAATACACCCATGGAAGCGAAGCTGAAGCTGTTGGTTGATACTTCATTAGAATTAATTGATGCCACACTGTATAGACAGATTATTGGATCGCTGATGTACCTGACATACACCAGACCAGATATTTGTTTTTCCATGAACACCTTCAGTCAGTTTCTGGTAGAACCCATACATGTTCACCTAGTGGCTGCAAAACATGTGATGAGGTACCTTAAGGGTACATGAGATTATGGTCTTAGTTATGATGGAGATTGTTATCACTCCAAGAAACCCTCTGTGGTTGCAGACCAGAGGTGCTTGGTAACTTAAGAAATAAATGTTTTTTGTATTTTTCAGAGATGGATCAATGGGATAACTCAATTCAACTTATAGCATTCAGACATCAAAGTGATAAACAAATAAACAGTGCTCTCCAAGATTGGTTAAACAGTAAGGTAGCTTTAAATGGATGGAGAATGATTGCTTACAAACCAGTGMAAAGCAGGGCYTAATAAACAATTTAAAGARACTGATAATAAAKCTATGGACTAAACAATAGGATGACAGCTATTGAAAGTCAGAMAACAACATATCAGTGAAGGAGAAGTATGAAAGACTGCCACCAAAATGGAAAGAAACCTGCGATCTATATTAACAAATAGGAAGTCTAAGTACAAGGAGCATTGTTGTATCCAGAATCGAACCCTCTCTCTGTCTGAGTTCTTAGGCTTTATAGCCTTTACAAACAGTCTTCAGATCCTCAAATCATGGATCTGG
>JZKD02S0282069.1:0-20335 GCA_000966675.3 Picea glauca | reverse complement strand
TGTTAAAATATTGTGTAACTGCAAAGAATATTCTTATCCCCTTTTGTGAATAAAGATAAAATATATTTATTATTGATTAGATCAATCCCCTTTTGTGGATTGATCATGTCGGGTAGTGTAAATGACCAAATCCCCTTGTGCGGATTGGTCAAACCCTAATTATAATAGGCAAATAAGAAGTCGGCCCTAGTATATATTAAAGAGGCCCCAGAATATATTAAAGGTGGTTATAACCACCCAGAAGAAGTCGGTCCTGCCAGTGAAGAGACACTTCCACACGTGCCAGAATTGTATAAATAAGAGATGCCAGCGCCTCATTTACACACACACTTAGCTCACTCATCTAGTGCGCAAGTATTGAAGGACGCTGCAGTTACTAGTTGCCGTAAGAAGGAAGAGAGAGAGAGGCGCATCCTTGGGAGAGGAATTTCTGTATTGCTTGGTTCATTGTCTTGGCATTGTATTGGCTATCTATATTAAGGATGTTTTGCTGGGTTTTCTTCCCCTTGAGGGTTTCCCAGGATAAATGCTTGTGTACTCTTGTGATTGTGTTTCTCTCAGTGATCCTATCTATGCTATTGTTATCTAGTAAATTGAAAGTAACCTAATAATAGCAGAAACTTTAACATGGTATCCGAGCTACGTTGAAGAGAGCATTTTTCACAGGAAAAAGAAAAACGTCATTGTTGTCGAATATGAAAATTAGGGCCTTTTATTAAAGAAGGTTTTCAGCCTCAAAACCATCTAGAAAGGTGCGCCCTACCTCAAGGAACATTTTGGCATCCTCAACGCACTTTTTCAGTGGCTAGATCTCTCAGAAAGTGAAACCCTAGTTTTCACAAAGTACCAGAAGTACCAGAAAACCAGAAGTACCAGAGTACCAGAAGTACCAGAAAACCAGAAGTACCAGAAAACCAGTCCAGAAATCCGCTGGTCCAGTTTCAAGGGTCAAAATTTGGATTTTCAGAAATCTAACTGTACCTGCATACTCGCCTCAGTCCAGCGCATCTTTTGGTGAGTTCAGTTTTCAGATCCAAGTAATTTGATTTTTTTATTATTTCTATAGCCCGGAGGGCTAGGGTTTCTTCTACAAGAAAGAATGGCTACCAGTATGAGGGTAGAAGACAGGCTAGAAGGATCTGGAAACTTCAGATCTTGGAAGCTTAGGTTGCAAATGATTCTAGACGAGAATGATCTCCTAGAACATGTTACAGTGGGTGTACTAGAACCAAAGGAAGAAGAGCAAAAGACCAAGCATAAGAAGAATGAAAAGAAAGCAAAGAGAATCGTGTCAGATTCAGTAAAAGATCACTTGATCCCTCATATATCCAAACTACAGACAACAAGGCAAATGTATGAAGCACTCAACACATTATATGAAAGCAAAGACATTAGCCGGAATCTTGCCTTAAGAAATCAACTTCGTAATATGAAGATGGACAACTCAGAATCTGTCACATCCTATCTTATGAGAGTTTCTCAGATTAGAGGTCAACTTGCAGCCATTGGAGATGTCATTAGTGACAAAGAGCTTGTAACCACAACCCTAAATGGGTTTCCAATATTTTGGATTCCCTTTGTACAAGGAGTGTGTGCAAGAAGCAAGTTACCCAAGTTTGATAAGTTATGGGCAGATTGCACACACGAAGAATCTAGACTNATATGTCAATATAATGTTCACTTAGCCCAAAAGTGCTAGGGTATTCCACCAAGGGATCCACATATCCTCATATCTATATAGAAACTGAACCAACCAAGAGAGAGAAGACATAATTAAACATAAATTAAAATAATGGCAATCATACATAGTACACATAGATTTACCCTAGAAACCCTTAACTGGAAAAACAAACAACACTTGAATGACTCATGCTCCTTCATTGTCTTATTCATTCACTGAATAAAGATTTACATGAATAACATTGGTCCACACCTAAGACACAATTCATCATCCTACTCCTTTGATTTAACACAATAAAAACTATACAACCATTTGGATTACATATTCATGACCATCATATACTCATGACTCTCTCTATCGATGCACAAGATAAAAAACTCTCTCTAAATCGAGAGTTTACAACAACTTAACCTTAGACAATAATGCATAATTCTATATTTATAGGCATATACAATATGTAAAACCTTAATTCGTGGCACCCAAATATTTTACAGATCCATGAAGATGATTGGTTGTGATCATGTGAATCTCAGGATTGTGTTATAGGTTTTGACCACCAATCAAGTACTAGTCGACAACAAACTAGTCGACTACCAGTCAGATACTAATCGACCATCTATCTGATTAACCTTTCGACCTCTAGTCGGATACCAGTCGACCTCCAGTTGGCATGTCCTATTTACTATCTGTCGACCATGGACTTGAATTAACCGTCCAGTCAATTATCCTCAAGTAGCCAGTTGTTTAGAATGTGTTTCCAATGCAAATAATATAACAACCCAACATTCTACCACTTGTTGTATTCTTTGTAGAAACATGAGACCCTAAAATTTGTTCACTGACCCAAGCTAGCAATGCCCATTGCCTCTCTACAATAAGAGAGCTTCACTGCACTCATATACTTGGTCAAAGAGTCTGTAATGTTTTCCAATGTGTCTACCTTCTCTAGCAACACCTTCTTTCTTTCCACCACGTCTCTCACAAAATGGTATTATACATCAATATTCTTCATTATGGAATGGTAAGCTTGGTTCTTTGCCAAGAAAATTGCACTTTGATTGTTGCAATTTATCCTCATTGCCTATTGTTCAAACCTAATCCATGAACATAGTCTATGCAACCAAATTGTTTCCTTGCTTGCATGGGTGGCAACCATTTCTCAACATCTGTTGTCGACAAGGCTACTATCGTCTATCTCTTACTCATCCAACTGATTTCTCCACCAAACATATTAAACATATATCCATTGGTATGCCTTTTTCAATCAAGATCACCATCCCAGTCGTAGTCAACAAAGCCATATACATTCATGATCCAAATCAGATTCGACAAGAACAATTGGTTATCGACACAGGATCTAAGATGATCAGCACATGCAAATTTTAAGGTTATAGACTAAGAAAGAGATCAATTTGTTGGTGTGAAGGGCCCCATGTCATCATGATTGGTTTCTATTTTTGTATGTAATGGATATAAATTCAGGTGGTATATTTTGGTATGTAAAGGAGTAATAAGACTTTTATGAGACTTTTCCATGTGGGAGAAAAGATGAATAAACAAAGAAAAGAAGGAGAAATGGACTAGAGAGAAGTTGAAGAGTTGGGGATGCTTGACCTTCCAACTATCCTCCTGATCAATTTAGTTTTCTATATTATGTTTCCCCACAATAAGAACAAGGTTCTTTGGCTATTAATGATGCAAGGAGGCTTCACATATGTCACTGAGGATCATAGAGATAAACCAGAGAGCCTGTAAATTTCCCATTGTTGAATAATAAAGAGCTTGTCCGAAACCAAAAGAATGTTGGTTTGCCTGTTTGGGTTTCCAAGGTAATTTCCAAGTTTTGTGTGTTGTCATGTTTGAATTTCATTATCTATGGGTGGAATTGTTTGTACTATAATTTAATGAATGGTTAATGAAGTGTATTGTAATTTAATGGATTCTTGCATACAGTTTAGCAAAGAGAACTATGTGTCAGTTATGGTTTGATATTTTCTTATATGAATACAGTCCCCATGAGCTGGTAAACCAGATTAATATCTCTTTTACCATACTCGTACATTGATTCAGAAGTTTGAAATCGATAAACATCCTTCCTGATTCGTTGTTATTTACTTGGGGTTTTTTTATTTCATTTTAAGAGCCATTGGGAACATTCTTGACTTTGCTTAGGCATTTTCCTTTTCCCACAAGTCATATATAGACCATACTTTGTCATATGGCGTTGTTGCAACATTTGTTATTTTTCCTAGACATTTTTCTCTACTGCTAAACATCAAACTAAACTCCTGGACGTTTTTCACTTGATGTGAGATATCAAAATCACCCCTAGATGTTTTTATTGATTGTGGGATACCAAAAATTCCCTCCAAACATTTTATAATGGTCGTGGAGTATCAAATTCTCCCCTAGAAGTTTTATTTGTTGTTGAAGAGTAAATTCACCCTCTAGACAATTGTTTTGACTGCTTAGTCGACTTGTTCCACTAGGTTATTCCACCCTGCAATTTTTTGTTGTTTTCATCATCTGTATTTAGCTGATAACGATGTCTAGTTGACTATATCTTCCCTCATTTTGACCAAGGTGTTCATTGGGTCAATTCATCTCCCTTGGTTGACTCAACAATTGTCAACTCAATTTTCGGTTGATTTTTCGATCAATTTCTCAATTTGAATTTTGGGTGGTCGACTGGCCTCTCACTTACTTGAACTGACTAGCAGAGAATATGATCAATCCCTCATTGATCAACATGAATTTTGGGTGGTTGAACAGACTGTTATTGGACCGATTCAACTGATTGGGTTAGTGTGTAGAGTTTTTGTTATTTGGTGAGAGATGAGGTTATTTTTCTTATTGCAATGGTTTTCTATGTTGGTGATACATACAGGCTATGAGCCTTTCGTTTTTGGATCAGATGGTATTAGAGCATAAGTCTGAATGCATACATTGAGACTTGTATGGTAAGTACCCATATTGATTACAAAATAAGTGGACAAGAGTTGTTTCCAAGGATAGAGAGAAGTAGAGCATCAATAATGTTAGGGGAAAATTATGAAGAAGAGGAAGAAGAACGGAGGGTCAAGTTGTATTGTTTTGAGTAGAGTTTGGCTACATTGACTTCAATGGTGTCACATATATTGGATGGAAAGATAAAGGAAATTCCATCAACATATTCTTGTCATGAAGGTGCCAAGAAGGAAGAAAATAATCCAGAGACAAACCATAAGACTAAGCCAAAGATGGGAGAGTGCAGCTAAAAAAAGATACATGTACCTTTCCTTGTGGAGGTCAAGGTGGAAATTAATCCATATACCATGGAAGTGGATGTTATCTGGCTGAATCAGTGGCTACAACAGATGGAATTATACTTTAGCATGCATGAAGTAATTGGAAAACAAAAGATTGGTTTTGCTCGGTTGAAGCTTGAAGGCCATGCTTTGACATGGTGGGAGAGTGATGCAATAAGAAGAGAACTAGGAAATGAGCCATCAGTGACTGATTGGGAGGTGTTCAAGGACATGATCAAATCTCATATTTATCCCATAGGATATTAGGAACACCAACAAATAGTATGGAATTACTTCAGGAAGAGATAAGGACAAACAATGTAGGAGTTCACAACAGATTTTAGGAAGAGAGAAATTCATATGGGGGTCTCTCTCAAAAGTCCAAACATGTTAGTCAAGTATTTGGGGGTATTTTTACCTTGTATTCATAGACAATTTGTGTTATTTATACCAAAGATGATTGATCAGGCCAATAGTAAAGCACAGTACCTTGAGGGAGACAAGTGGAAGCAACAAACAAGTACTTACAAGAAAGTAGAACCACAATAGCAGAAAATAAAGAAGTGGAATGAGAAGAACATTGTGGTAGAAACACAAGAAGAAATTCTGTCCATCCAACAATTTAAACTATGTGATAGAAAGGGACAAACTGAGGAGAAATGTTGGAAATTGCACCCTGAGAAGTGCCCCAAATATTTTCAGAAAAGGAAGAAGAAAGCAATGATATCAGTGGATATCGAGGAATGGGTGGATAACACCTCAGACCAGAAGGGAATATTAATTGCACTAATATTCAGAAAGAGGTAGTATTATTCGGTTGTAATCACAAGGAGAATAAGACAATGAATAAACTTTTTTGCATTAAAATCCACATGAAGTAGAACAAAGTGGATTATTTGTTTGATCCCAGTCACAATTAAATTTGATCTCTGTGAAAGTAGTTGAGAATCTTGGGATGGAATCTCAAGATCATTCATATCCATACCTGCTGGGATGGGTAAGCCAAGATATGAAATTGAAAGTGAGATAGCAATGAAAATTTAAGTTTTCCATCAATAAAACTTTACTAATGAAGTAGTTCCATATGTGGTTCATATGGACATATCTAGAGTCATCTTGGGAATTCCATATTTGTACATGAGGAGCGCCATTTTTAGAACAAGAGTGAACCAGTATATGCTAGTCAAGGATGGAAAATATTATGCCATAAATGCACACAAGGACAAAGCTAAGATCTCTCTAATTAGTGTTCATTAGGAAAGAAGAATCATGGGTAGTACAAAGAAGTTTGTCTTGTTTTTCCTAAGATAAGGAAAGGCGAGGAGAACACAACAAGTTGGAGATGAAGGCATCCTTGGATGGATTGTTGGGTATGTGTTATATTATTTGCATGTGTGGAAAACTCAGAATCTATCAGATCCTACCTTATGAGAGTTTCTCAGATCAGAGATCAGCTTGTAGCTATTGGAGATGTCATTAGTGACAAGGATCTTGTAACCACAACCCTAAATGGGTTTCAAATATTTTGGATTCCCTTTGTACAAGGAGTGTGTGCAAGAAGCAAGTTACCCAAGTTTGATCATTTATTTGCAGATTGCACACACGAAGAATCTAGACTTGCAGACCAACAAAAGAGATTAGTTGTGGACGAAGAGGAAGCTCTTACAGTTCAAAAGAACAAAAGAAGTTCCTTTAGGAGGAATAATAAAGAAGCTAACTCCATAAGAGTTCCAAATAAGAAAAGAGATGTTTCAAAGATCAGATGCTACAACTGTCAAAAGTTGGTACACTTTTCCTATGACTATCCTCAAGGAAAAGGGAAAATAAATCTTCAAACACATGTGGCAGAGGAAGAGGAATCTTCTCCCTCAAAGAAAGCTTTAGCAAAAATTAAGGATTATGTACTTTAAGTTGAAGATAGTTGACAACAAATGGTGGAGTTCGTGGAGCCTCCCCACACAAAAACAAAAGATAAGTATTCATGTTTATTTTTTAGTATCTTGTTTACTTTAATACTTTTAATATTCTTTACATATTAAAAAAAAATTCTACCTCGAGAAACGTATCATGTATTTAGGTGGTTTTTTCGGCACATGGTGTTTGTCGATAGTTTTCTATTTCCGGTTAAGGAATTAGGGTTTTGGACTAATCCAGGTCATTGGGTTAGGGTTTTGGATGTCGTTGGCTCCTATATGTATACTGTATTGTAAACAATGTAACACAATGAATGAATATAATATATGTTGGTTTTTTCGGTTTGGGTTTCTAGGGGAAAAATCTCTGTGTAATGTTTGTATTTTCCATTGTATATTTTCTGTTCTTTTCTGAATATCTGTTTACAGTAGACATTGTACAAGGTTATAGTTTTACATTTGGTATCAGAGCTTTATTGGCTTCAGGGGGACGCCTTTTTGGTCAAGGGTTTGGCTCGAGACTATGATAAGCCTTATCACAATGGGAGATCTGTGGTATTGTTTTTTAGGTGAAAAGAAATGGCAAGAAATTCGAATATGGAGATCGATAAGTTTAATGGGAAAATCTTTGAGCTGTGGAAGCTCAAGATGGAAGATCTTTTGATGGATATAGATCAGTGGATCGTGGTAGATCTAGGTACTGCACCTACAGGAACTTCTGCAGATGACTGGAAAAAGATGGATCGAAAGGCAAAGAGCACAATCCGACTGTGTCTCTCCGATTCAGTATTACTGAATGTGTCAGAGGAAGCTACAGCCAAGGATTTATGGGAAAAGTTGGGGAAGTTGTATCAGTCTAAGTCTCTAGTAAATAAACTATTCCTGAGAAAGAAGTTGTATAACTTGAGAATGAGAGATGGAGACTCGGTGGTAGAGCATTTGAACGCCTTCAATACCGTGGTAAGTCAATTACTATCTGTTGAGATTAAAATTTTAGATGAAGATAAATGTATCGGTTTGTTGTGTTCTTTACCAGACTCGTGGGATAGTCTAGTTGTGTCCATAGGTAGTAATACAACTTCTTTGAAGTTTGAAGAAGTGGTCTCATCCTTGTTGTCGGAGGAGATGAGNAGAGGTTGAACATGAGATTTAGTTATTGCCAGAGTCACCACTGCCTAACTTTGGACTATATAGGCAGTCTGTCATAGAATCAAATGAAGTAAAGAAGCAATTGCATCATTTTTTGGAGAAACGAGTCATCGGACCCAATACATCACCTTGTGGTTCACCCATCATCATGGTGCCAAAGAAATATGGAAGCTGCAAAATGTGTATTGACTAGCGTGCCTTGAATAATATCACCATCAATAATAGATATCCTTTGTTGAGGATTGATGACTTGTTGGATCAACTACAACAAACCAAATTTTTCACTAATTTGGACCTCAAATTAAGCTACCACTAAGTGAGGATCAAAGAAAAAGACATATGGAAGACATCATTTAGAACAAGACAAGGTTTCTACGAATGGTTAGTAATTCCTTTTGGATTATGCAATGCCCCTGCAACATTTATGAGACTAATGAATGATGTGCTACTCCCCTTCATTAACTCTTTATTAATAGTATATCGGGATGGCATAATAATATTTAGAAATACTTGGCAAGAGCACCTCTCACATGTGACATAGGTACTAGAGACCTTGAGGAAGAGTTAGTTGATTGTCAACTTGCAAAAATGTGAGTTTGGAAAGACCTCCTTGATATATATTGGACACATTATTGGAGGAGGAGATTTGAGAGTAGATATTGAGAAGATTGTAGCGATCACCCAATGTCCTATTTCCACCAAAGTGACAGAGGTAAGGAGTTTCATGGGAGAAGATCATTATTTGAGGAAATTCATTGTAACCTTCTCGATAGTAGTAACACCATTGCATTCCATAACTACAAAAGGAAATAAATTTCATTGGGGTAAGACACAAAAAAGAGCATTTGAATACTTGAATAAGAAAATCAATGATGGTCCAGTCTTAGCCATAGCCATGCCAAATTTGCAGTGACCCTTTTAAGCTAGAGGCTGATACTAGTGGATATGCATTAGGAGTAGTACTCATGCGAGGAAGGCATGTGTGCTACCATTCATAGTTTTTCATGGAGAAGTACTTAACTACCCCACATATGATAAGGAGCTCTTTGTGATTGTACAAGCAGTGAAGAAGTGGAAGCATTACCTCTTGGGAAAATAGACTATCATACACACGAATCATCGACCCCTTCAGTATCTACAGAGTTAGAGAAAGATGCAATAGGTTAGGCATTACAAGTGGTTAGGTTTCTTGCAGCAATTTCATTTATTGATTAAGTACAAAAAAGGAGCCACAAATAGACTTGTAATGTCCCCAGCCACCCTAGGTTGGGTCACATCACACAATATAAACCAAAAACTTCTTTGAGACTGTAATGTAACATCCCTAGACTTCCAAGTTGGGCCATGTCACCCAAATTATTCTAACTTCCATTATGATACTATAATATAATGTTACCAGCATTAATCAGATGCTAAGTAATCATAATGTAACATCATCCAACTTATTAATGAAAAATACTATTCCACTATACACCGTGTAGATTCTATTCTAACTCAAATCCATGCAGCTTAAATAGAAGTAACTCTCTCAACCCAAGCTTGAGTCACACCACGTGACTTATAACATCGAAATAAACTTTCTCGTTTTAACACAACTTTAAGCAATGAAAGAAACTCAAATAATTGTGTGCACCGACATACTGATCACACAGTATAATCGTGTGCACAAATACTCTGACGTCATATGCCAATTTTGATTTCCTTGTGTGCAGAATCTAATTCCCTGTATGCACACATGAATTACAACCTCCTAATGCACACATGCTTCTCTCCTGCACACTCAGTCATTCCATTCTTTCCTTGGAGACTCATAACCAATGTCAAAATATACACAAAAACTAACAGTAATTGTCACACATATGCACGACTATAACATTGAATGACAACACCACTTTACATGTGCGAGAATTATTAACAAAATAACAATAATGACTTATATGTGATAACATACAATAATTAACCCATGTCAAACATAGATAAATAACCACACAGTAAACAAGACAAGTACTTAAAGACACTCATCTTTAAGAAAAATCACCAATTGTGTGCATGAATCAGACATTCCTCCCAACCATCGAGTCTATTGCTCATAATATTTCACCAACAGGTCACCCCCGAGCAAGGGATCAAACTCCACTAGGATAAAAAAAATCTCGACGACAAGCTAAGGTCTGATACTCCACAAAATTGCTCAGTCCAAGGTGCCTGCTACTACAACTAGACTAAAGTCTCTCATTCCCCATGCACATGTCACACCCAAGGAAGTGTTCCCCTTCTATGCTCACCAATCCATCGGCTTCCTCACTTCCCTTTCAGGGATACTAGCAACAGGTCGGGCGGGAAATCTTTGAGCCTTGCATCTAATGCTCAACGCACTAGGGAATAATTCTCAATAAAACTCTCACTTGAAGAGTATGTTCACAGGCCTAACAACTCGTTTCCTCAATAGCCAATATCTCACCTAGAGATATTGTTCATGGGTCTAACAACCCGCCTCATCAACAACCAAAAAAATGGTTGCAATCCCACAACTCCTTACAAGATTCTCTGTGCAGCTAAGGTAATAATCGGATTTCCCATACAGTTCAACCCCCTTTTTATCACAAGATCCTGAAAACATCAATAATATCTGAATAATTCCAATAATAATGCAATAATTCCCCAAAAATACACTGAGGAAAACAATATATATTGCTTGCTTTCCACTTGACACTTGTCGCCTTTAGAAGTAACATAATCCATTTGGTGACTCGTTCCCTACCCTCGGAAACTTGGGATAAAATAATTATCCAACATTACACTTTTCCAAAAATATTATAAAATATTCCCCAAGACTTAAGTCACACCCCCTTTTCCCCTTTTCTAGTGGAGTCATCCCCCCATCTATTTTTGTGTGAGTTTGTCTGCATGAAATGATGCAATATTATATTATTAACTGAGTATAATTGCATGGATAGGTGCATTGGCCTATCTGCATCCCGGCTCACCAACCTCATACTCACCAACCTGTGTGAGTATGATATTGGTGAGCTGGGATGCAGATAGGCCAATGCACCTATCCATGCAATTATACTCAGTTAATAATATAATATTGCATCGTTTCATACAGAAAAACTCACATGAAAAGAGATGGGGGGATGACTCCACCGGAAAAAGGGAAAAGGGGGTGTGACTTAAGTCTTGGGGAATATTTTATAATATTTCTGGAAAAGTGTAATGTTGGATAATTACCGTTCACTCACCCAAGTGCGTGCAACACGATGAAATGTGCACACTTACCCATGTTTGCACAACACACAAAATGTGTGAACCTTGTCTTTGATAACAATTCTCTACACACTTACTCAGATGCGCGCAACACCAAAACCAGGTGTCAACGACTCACCAACCTATATATACATTACATTAACAATTAGTACCAATGAATCACCAACCTATATGTACAACTACAAAGGGTTCATATCAGGGACACTAAAAGACTAGCAGACATGCTCTCCCAACCACCACAAAAGAAGATTGTCACAATTGGAATGATAATGCAGCTTGAGCCTTTCACTCATGAACTTCTGAGTGAATATTATGAGGGAGATGAATATTTCATAGGAGTCTACAAGTATCTAAAGGAGAGGTTGGTTGTTTTCATGGAAGGAAAGGAATACCACCTCCAAGATGGGTTGTTGTACAAATTGGACAAACTATGCATACCTCGGGACATAAGAGTTCAGTTGATAAGAAAAACACACACTTCTAGGGTTGTTGGTCATTTTGATGTGACAAAGATAGTGGTGATTTTGCAACGATATGTGTATTGGCCGAAGATGCAGGAGCATGTGTCAAAGTTTGTTAGATGATGCATTTTTTCCAGCACTAGCAAGCCAAGCAAGAGAAAACTTGGCTTGTACATTCCATTACCAATGCCAAGTAGACCTTGGGAGAGAATCTCCATGGATTTTGTTGGAGGTTTTCCTATGAATTGTAGTGGGCATGACTACTTGTTTTTTGTGTTAGATCACTTCAGAAAAATGTGTGTGTTCATTCCCTGTAAGAAGAAAATATTTGGACAAGAAGTAGCTGAAATATTCTTCAACCCTGTCTAGGTACACTTCTGGTGATATGGATTTTATGAGTAGAACGAAATGACTACATATTATTAACAGGTGCTTAACACAAAATAACAAAGATATAGTAAAACGGGTTTTCTATTCAATAAGGAAATAAGCTGAAACTATAAAATGCAGCAGAAAACAAGCTTGTTGGAACGGTGGTAGCTTATCTCTGAGAAGAGATGTGACGGTTGCGCTCATTCACAAGAAGATGATTACAATGAGGCTCTGAAGGAATTTTTACCATAAACAAGAATGCCAAAATCCCTAGACATCCAAAAACCTAACCCTAGGATATGAAGCACCCAAAGTCATGTGGGCCTCGTTTGGGTAAGTTAGTACATCAACTTCTCGGGGTCGTAACTTTTGTGTACGATCTCCATTTAGGTGCATGATATCCCGTTGGAAAGGTATCGATGAGGAGATCCATTTTAGGGGAAATATCGAAGGAACTTGTATATTTCAAACCCGTTTGCCCAAAAACCATCGTTTAGGGCCTCAAAATGGCTCTAGAAGTGAAAAACTGCTAAAAACAGTAAATTACCAAAATTGCCAGAAAATTGTTTTGAGCCAGCTGGAAAAGGTAGGTGGCCACCGATATCCACCTATATCAATCCTCCCTCCTTAGGAATAAATGGTCACCATTGCATTGAGTTTCCCCATTAGATGAGGAAATTTCTATTGAATTTGGCCACGGGTGAGCCACTTGCCTTGGTGCAGGAACTGCCCTGCTTTGACAACTCGATAAAGATGGATCCTTTGTTGTCGAGTGCCCTTGATCTATGTGTCCATGGTCTAATCATTGGATGCTTGTTGTATGTAGCCGGGGTTGAGATCTGTTGGTGTTAGTTGTTCTACTACTTCTGAGGTGTCTAATAATGGTGGGAAATAAGGACGAAGGAGATCCACGTTGAACACTCGGTGTAGGCCAAGGAAAGGAGGAATGTTGAGCTCAAAAGAATTATCCCCCATATCCTTGGTGATGGTATACAACCCATAATGGTGTGGTCGAAGCTTTCGATGGGGTCCTGTAAGGCGTTCTTTCTGCAAGTGCAACCAAACTTTGTTGCCCACCTGAAACTTATGTGGCACCCAATGTTGATCATGGCGCTACTTGTACTTGTCATTGGACTTTTGTAGGATATCCTGAACCTGTTGGCGGATGTGTTGGATCCACTCAATTAACCAGGTGGCTTTGTCAACTTTAGTTGGAGCAGGAGATGAGTCGGTTGAGGTGACCACATGGGGAAGTGCAACATCTATGGGACCAAATGGTTGGAATCCCAACCCCACCTGAAAGGGGTTGTGGTCGGTTGAGATATGCAGGGCTCGGTTGTAGCTATGTTGGACATAGGGAAGGCTCATCCCATGTGTGAGGGTGGTTGGAATTATACATGAGAAGGATATGCACAATCATTCGATTTATGACCTCGGTTTAGCCATCTGTCTAGGGGTGGAAGGTCATGGATTTGGTGAGCTTGGTGTCTAGCAGTGACCAGAGGCTCAACCAGAATGTGCTGAGAAATCAGTTGTCCCGATCTGAGACAATGGTTTGTGGGATTCCAAAATGAACCCAGACTCGTTCAAAGAAGATCTTGGCAGTGACCTCTGCTATTATTCTCTTCTTGCAGGAAACCAAAATCGCCATCCTAGAAAAGCGATCAACAACCACAAAAACATAGTCATTTCCCTACTTGGTGGATGGGAGGCCCGACATGTAGTCCATTGAGATGGATTCCCATGGATTTTCAGGAGTAGGAAGAGGGGTGTACAGGCTCTGTTTCTTAGTGGTCGGTTTGGCAATAGCGCAGGTAGTGCAGGACCTGATATACTTGTTGATCTCCTATCAAAGTTTTGGCCAGTGGAAATGTTTCTATACCATCGCCACTATATTTTCGACACTGAAGTTTCCTACCACCTGACTGTAGTGGGATTCCCAGATCATCTTCGCTCGCTTTCTTGATGGAACATAGATATGGCCCAGACGACACAACAACCCATCTTGAAGATGGAAATTATCGACAATTGTGTTTGCACCCACCATTTGGTAGGTGGTGGTGAAGTTTGGGTCTGTCTCATAGAGTTGGGGCCATCCAGAGATCTCATGGCTGCAAGAGTCTAGCACCGTGGTGAGTGTCGCGACTGGTGGTCTGCTGAGGAATTCAGGGACGCGGTTGGTGCTTCCTATTTTATACTTGACGTTGAGGTGGAATTGTTCCAAGTATGTGGACCACTTTTGATGGCGGTCATTCTGCAATCTTCCTTATGTCTGCATGAATTGCAGTGTCTTATGATCAGTGTGGATGATTGTCTCCTTCCCAAGAATGTAATGTCTCCACTGGCGATAGGCTTGCACAATGGAGTACATTTCTTTGTCATAATTAGGGTACTTACAGACAACATCTGATAGTGTCTCACTATGATAGGCCATGGGGTGGTTATGCTGAGTGAGAATGATGACCACAACATAGTCTAAATCATATGTCTCGATCACAAAGGGTTTTTGCAGGTCTGGTAGTGAAAGTACTGGGGTTGAGCATAAGTGTTGCTTCAAATCATCAAATGCTTGTTGTTGGGACCGGCCCCACGCAAATTTTTCCTTACCACCACCCATGGTTATTTTGATGAGGGCCCATGCAATATGGGAGAATCCCAGCATGAACCTGCGGTAGAAATTGGCAAGGCACAAGAAGCTCAGTGAGTGTGGTGGGGGCTGGCCAATCACGGATGACTTGGATCTTGGCTGGATCCACATGTACACCATGTTGATCAAGGATGTAGCCCAGGTAATGGACCCTGTCCATGACGAGGGAGCATTTTTCCAAGTTGGCGTATAGCTTGTGTTGTTGCAAGGTGTGCAGAACCTATTGAATATGCTGCAAGTGTTCGGCCCAAGTCTTGTTGTAAATGAGAATGCAATCCAGATACACCACTACAAAAGTATTGGTGAATGGTCATAGGATATCGTCCATCATCCTCATGAAAGTGGTTGGATCATTTGTCAAACCAAAGGGCCTGACCAACCATTCAAAAAGGCCTTCCTTTGACTTGAAGGCGGTCTTCCATACATCTGTTTGTTCTATCAGGAATTGGTGGTAGCCATACTTTAGATCAATCTTATTGAATTATTTGGCCCCCGTGAGTTGATCAAGGAGGTCATCGATTTGGGGAATCAGGTACTAGTTTCTGACTGTGATTTTATTCAGAGCCCGATAATCAATGCAGAGTTGTCAGGTTCCATATTTCTTATGTACCAGCATGATTGGGCTCTTGCAAGGTGATGATATTGGACGAATGTGCCCCTTGTGGAGAAGTTCTTGGATCTGTCGCTTGATATCCTCATTCTCTAATGGAGATCAGCGATAGACTGGCCCATTGGGTAGCGGTGTGTCAGGGATCAGATCAATGGGGTGCTTGACCTGCCAATGCAGAGGTACCCTGGTAGGTGAGGACAAGATATCTGAGTATTCTTCCATGACCTTATCTACTTTCTTCTGCTGTGTGGAGAGGTCAACCGCAGAGACCCTAGATGTGGATGTGATCTTTCGCTCATTCTGAGAGAGAATCACGAAGAAGACAAACTTCCCCATCTGAGAGATGACCTTCCTGCATTTCTTAGTAGAGATAATGGAAATAGCACTAGGTGGGACTGCCTCGGGGATCCTGTACAATTTCCTGTTCAAAGTAATAATAACACTACGAGGCTTAGACTCATATACAACATGACATTTCGATAAATAAGATTGAACCAAAATAACATCACAAACTTTGAGAGGAGAAACATCTCACAATACCTCGTCTTTGAATGGATTGATGTTGTACGACAGTCAACACTATTGGATGACGCGGAGATCGCTTCCTTGGTGGAGCCATCTAATGATGTAGGGTTGTGGGTGCAGCGTTGTCGGAATGACCAACCACTTGACGATCTCTACTGAGATGAGGTTCTTCTGGCTACCGCTATCAACGATTAAGTGCATCGGGGTGCCTTTTACCCACATTTGTGAATGGAAGAGGCACTCTCCTTCTTCTGGATTGTCTGGTTCACCAGGTTGGAGCTTGGTGGTACCAACGGTGACACCGGGTTACGCGTCAATGATCTGTCTTCCCCTTTCTAGTTCTAACTCAAAGTCAGAACCTGCATCTGATTCATAGGCTTTCACTTTAGCCACCAACGACTTCTTTGAGTGGCAGTCAGCAGTGTTATGCCAAGGGATCTTATGGAAGTCGCACCCCTTCCCAATATCTGTCTTTGTCTTTCAGGTGTCCTTCTTTGATTGTGGCTTGGACTAGTTGTCCTGATATTGTCCATATTTGCTCTATCCTTTGTTTTTTGGGTTGGGGCCGCCCTTTCCTAGCTTTTGTTGTGAGGGGTTCCCAGGTCCAAATTGTCATGTCTTTTGTTTGAGCTTCAGCGTTATTTTGATGGCATATCGGTACGCCGCGCCCAAGGATGAGATGTCCAGAAATTCCATTTCGGTCTGGATGTATGTATGTAGAGAAATGCGATACTTGAGCACTAGATGTCACTCTGAATATTTGATACTCAGCTTGGTGTGCAAGGTATGGAAGATATTTGTTAAATCTGGCACTGCTTGGTCTCTTTCTTGCTGCAGTGTGGTCCATTTGGTATACAAGTCGTGATAACTTTCGACAGGGTAGTATTGTTCCTTAATAACATCCCCGAAGGATTCCCAAGTGGTCGTGACTGTAAATAATGAGGGTACCTCTATTTCCTTTTGCTCACAGAAAGTTTCCCACCAATATTTGACATGGGGAACTGCTTTGAGAAGCGCAAAAGTAATATTTTCTTTATTCGAAAAGTTATGGACAAAAAAATACCCTTCTAGTATATTCAACCACTTGTCTGACCTTAAAATATAGGAATATCGAATTTTATTTGTACCTTGAAGGGGGCGGCGCCTCCGCTCGAAGAATATGTGTCACATGTTGGTAGTCGCCGAAGGATTTGCGCGAAATTGTCCATCATCTCGTTCCTCTATTGTGTGAGGGCTTCCTCAATCAATAGTTTGAAAGGATCTTCAGTCCCATCATATTTCTTTTCTCCTGCCATGAGAGGTCGCTTGGGCGTGTGAGACCTTTTGTCCTCAAGAGAAACAAGCTCGAGACCCAACTCTTTGTACTCCGACCTCGTTGGGGACATGCATTAAGACGACAAGGAGCAGACCGCTCTGATACCACTGATCCATATTTTATGAGCAGAACGAAATGACTACAGATTATTAACAAGTGGTTAACACAAAATAACATAGATACAATAAAACTCATTTTCTATTCAATAAGGAAATAAGTTGAAACTGTAAAATGCAGCGGAAAACAAGCTTGTTGGAATGGTGGCAGCTTATCTCTGAGAAGAGATGTGATAGTTGCGCTCATTTGCAAGAAGATGATTAAAATGAGGATCTGAAGGCATTTTTACCATAAACGGGAATGACAAAAACCCTATATATCCAAAAACCTAACCCTATGAGATGAAGCACCAAAGTCATGTGGGCCCCGTTTAGGTAAGTTAGTACATCAACTTCCTGAGTCGTAACTTTTGCATATGATCTTCATTTTAGGTGCATGATAGCCCGTTGAAAAGATATCGTCGAGGAGATTCATTTTGGGGCCAATATTGAAGGAACACTTATATTGCAAACCTGTTTTCCCAAAAAATGTCATTTAGGGCCTCAAAACGACTCCGAAAGTGAAAAACTGCTAAAAATAGTAAATTACCAAAATTGCTAGAAAACAGTTTTGAGCCAGTTGGAAAAGGTGGGTGGCCACTGATATCCACCTAGATCATCTGGTTTCCAACCTTCATCATATTTTATCAGGGTACCGGGTTCTTGGGCAGATTTTGGACAACACTTTGGGAGAGAATGGATACCAAGTTCAAGTATTCAATTTCCTTCCATCCTCAAACTAATGGAAAAAATGAGGTAGTAAACAGGATGTTGGTGAAATTGTTGAGAGGTTACAACAAAAAACATCCAAAGACTTGGGACGAGCAGTTATTCTACATTCAACACTCCTACAATAGAGCACTTCATTCTTCCACCAATAAGTCTCCTTTCGAGACTTGTTTTGTTATTTACCTCCTTCGTAGTTTGATATTGTTTATAGACAACAAAAGGAATAGGAAGGACTGAGATCCTTCATGTTGAACCTAGAGGATATATGCATATTTTCCTCCTTTATTACATTCATGTTGTTTCCAACCAATAACATGTCATCAACATACAATGCTACATAGATGAAACAATTGCTTTCTTTCTTGGAATACACATAGTGATCATCCTTGCTTCTCACAGATCCCAAACTAAGGATGTACGTGTAGAAATTTTGGTACCAAATCCTTGGGGATTTCTTTATAACATAAAGGGATCTCTTTATCTTTCACACTAGCTCTTTCTTTCCCTTTACTGCAAATCCTTCTGGTTGTTTCATGTATATTTCTTCTTCTAGATCCACATGTGGGAACATTTTCTTCACATCCATTTTCTCTATCTCAAGATCAAATTATGCAGCCATAGACATCGCTACTCTAATGGAAATCAATTTTGTAACAGGAGAGAAAATTTCACCGAAGTTGACTCCCTCAACTTAGGAATACCCTTTTGCTACTAGTCGAGCTTTGTATTTATCAACTTGAATTGTCGTGTTCAACAACTTCTTGAACACCCACTTGATATCGATGGGTTATGTTCCATTAGGTAGCTCGACCAAATCCCATGTCTCATTTTTATGTGAAGATTCTATTTCATCAACCATGGCTTCCTTCCAGAGTCTACCATTTGTTGAGTTGACTTCCCCCATGACTCATCTAGGCTCATCATCAGTGACATATAACGCAAATGTAGAATGGAAATCAAGTAGGATATACCTTTCATATTGTTTCCTTACTCGTCTAAACCTCCTTGCAACTAGATTATGTAGTTCCACCTCTTCATCTGATTATGTCGACTCATCTAAATCATGTTCCTCATTCCTTAGTTCAGACACCAGTTTCTCTGGTTCTTTCTCCCTTTGAGCCTCTTCAATCCTAGTACCTATGAATTCCCTGGAGATCGCATCTCAACTATAAATTGTTTTCCTCATCACTGGATCCGACAACTTACATCCTTTTATTCCATCCTTGTAACTGATAAAAATGCACTTGACTACCTTATCGTCCATATTGTTCCTCTTTTCCTTGGGAACATGCACAAATGAATCACAACCAAATATTCTGATATGTGAGAGAGAAGGTTTCTTACCAAACCATAACTCATGTGGAGTCGAGTCAACTAGCATTGATGAAAGAGATCTATTACCATATAATAGGTAGTGTAGACTACCTCTGACCATAATTCTTGTGCTATCCCAATACCATTGAGCATGCTCCTTACTTTTTCCATCAACATCATGTTCATTCTTTCAGAAACTCCATTCTGGTGATGGGTGTAAGGAGTGGTATTTTGGTGTGCTATGACACATTTCTTACTGAAATGCTCAAACTCCTTAGCACAAAATTCACCTCCATTGTCAGTTCTTAGCACCTTGATCCTCTTATCTATCTAGTTTTCCACGTGAGATTTAAGATCTTTGAATTGATCAAAAACCTATGATTTATTCTCAAGAAATACAACCATGTATTCTTAGAGAAATCATTTATGAAGGAGACATAATACATATATCCTCATAGTGATGGGACTGATATAGGACCAAACACATCACTACGTATTAATTTTAGAATCCCTTTTTCCCTTGTAGCTCCATATGGAAATATCATATGATTATGTTTTCCATAGATGCAATATTCATGGAAATCAACTTCAAAAGAACAATTAGGGAAACCATTGACCATACCTTTGATGTGCATATATCGAAGTCCCTTTTCCCCAATATGTCCCATCCTATGGTGCCATAACATGGTCTAGTCAACTGGACGAGGAACAGTCAAGCTAGTCACAGTTAATTTGACCTTGAGAACTGTTAATGTTTATGCCATTATTATAGTTCTTTGCATTTCATAAGATAAGAGCATAATAAAAACAAGATCACTAAGAAATACACATCCACAATAGACATAGCATTTATCTTGGGAAACCCTCTAGGGGAAGAAAACCCAGCAAAACTTCCTTATCATAAATAGCTTATCAAATGTTCAAGAGATAACTCAACCAATACAAAAAATCCTCCTCCAAGAGATGTGCC